>KK120754.1:530862-569630 GCA_000611955.2 Stegodyphus mimosarum | reverse complement strand
CAGAGTTTGTGCACACTTTTCCTAGAGAACCGAAGTTTTCCATGTGTAGATCTCAACAGTAAATGAATTCGAAAGAAAAAATATGTAGGAATATGATACTTGCTGTAATATTATTCCAAATTAAATACACGCACGTAGAGACTTCTGCCATTACCTAATGAAGAAAAGAGTTTCTGTTTACTTAGAAAAGAAGTGACTTAGTTATCCAGCGCGGCAGCCTATCCAAGTTCAATTGATTACTTGTGCAAGAGGCCTGCAACAAATATTTACGGCAGTCAAAGTAACAATAATTTTAATTTTGCAAGAACAAGAAATTCCCGTAAAGAAAAGAATAAAATCTTATTTTAAATATTAAAAAATACGTACATTATTATCTTGGATTTAAATCCAGTGCTATAATCTTGTACTGTGAGCAATTAAGTTTATAAGTGATCTATTTAAGTTTTCTTACTTAGTGCAGGAAGTAGCACGAAGCAGAAACTCCGATTCAGCATACTGTACACAATATTAATAAACCGTTAATTATTAAGAATATGCTAGTACAAATATGCTAGTATTAGTGGTACAGAGATTATATTCTTACTTTACCAACCTTTTTTTTCGAACTGAAGGAAACTTCAGTATTATATATATATATATGCTGAAGTATAGCGTATATATATACGTTAAAGATGCAACCAAATGCCGAAATGTACTCATACTCCCATCCACAAACGGTCACATCTAAATTAACCCTTTGCACTCGAGAAATGATTCACGATCACCACTTGATTTGAGGCGGGAACTCGAGATCTAACTCTCGATCACCACTCGGTTTGACATGGTAATTTGAACGGTAACGATGTTTATTTAGGTTTGGTTTGAGAAATATCCCTTTATGAGTATATTCTACGATTTATATGCATGTAAAACAACAGCCAACTTTTAATCTTAAATACTTTTTATAGATTAATGTTCTATATGCGTTTCCGATGTTCGTTTGAATTCGACAGTTGCGGCAACAGGAATATTATTTCCAGCGTTACAGAACCCAATAAAGCGTGAAATACCATGAAGCTGTCAATTCGAGTGAAGGTGAGTTTGCGTTTTCGCTGATGAAGAACGAAATTATGTCTACGCATAGACTTACTTGACGACAGAGAGAAGAAAAACCGTGAAGAAGATTGCTATGAAGTAACAGGTGTAAAAACGCAAAACGTCAGACTAATAGATAATGAATGTGATGCGATAGTGATTCTGCAGAAGACACAGAAAATTCGCAATGCATAACGTGCACAGAAATCCGAAGATATACGGCAAAGAATACTGTTTTGTATTCAGCGAAAGAGCTGCAGGATGCAAGTACCTTCGGACATAAAAGAACCATTCCATTTCTATGATATCATTGTACGTTAGCTTTACGAAATTAACCAAATATGCAGAAAATCGTCTCGAGTTGCTGGTCTACCTGAGCGAAAATGGCCTCGAATGTAAAGGTTATATCATCTAGTGGCAGAAGTCCGAAATGTATCGCAGCGTTTTTTCTTCGTCATAAGATGTATGCATATCTCAGTGCCTAAGTTACAGGCATGCTTTTAATTTAATAGCTCGAGGTGATACGTTGACGGCCGCAAAAGACTAAGCATGGGCTTTACACTAGCAGAAGTGAAACGAAGACCAAACTTTTCTCATGGAACACCTACTGGCAAACAACATCATTAACAGGCATCAATATTAATCTGTTATTTCTACGAAATACAGATGGCGATACTGGATGAAAGAAGTTGCACAGCAACATCATTTGTGCCTTATTATAACAACTGACCAATAATTACCGAATTTGTACAAATGATATATCCAACGTATAATATAAGTAAAAAAAAGAAGTATCATAGAATTAAAAACATCCGTTTGGAGTCTCAATGGTCCTGACAGACGAAACGTGTTTGCATGATCTTGAATGATCGGTTAGTCTTAGGGCTTTAAACACTTTTCCACTGAGAAGTTCTGTTTGAAGCTTTAAGCAGATAAGATTAACAATTGTATTTTTTGTATGCATTTTTCACTTTTTCTATAATGTAGATAGGTTTATATTACCAAATTCTTTCAATTTGCTTTGTCACACATATTGCATCGTGTTTTTGGAAAACTGATAGGCTACTATAAATGATTTTTACGACTTTCACTAGATTTCAACGTATAATATATTCATATTTAGTAACCTAAACGAAAGTGTTTTGTACAAAACACCCAAAAATTTAGAAAATAATTTACACTTGTTCCTGATCATCACTGGCCAATTAAAGGAAAATTTTAATGAATAATTTAAGCTTAATCATTGTGATTGTTTCGAATTTTTTATTTGGAATAACAATACAAAAACTTAGGTACGAAGTAATGCGAGTAATAGGCGAATTCTGAATTTTAAAGCCCTGCATATTTGACTTATATACTTGTATTCACAATCACATTTTATGAAAGTCCTCACGAACGAAAATTCTGTATTCGCTCTTTACTACTACTTAGCGGCATCGTCCACTTAGTATACTAGGTTAAAGTTGGAAGGTTTTAGTTTAAACTAACAAAGTTTTATGTTAATTTTCTCTTTCCTGTAAGTTCTTATTTCAACTTCCCGTTAGAATGAGCGCGCGTTTCAGCTTTATGCTAATTTGAAGTGGAGCCAAGTTTTGTATTTAAAAGGTTAGCAAGGAACTTCTCGGTGTGAGAGAGCTTTTAGTCTCAGATCACTGTGGCTCTGTCCGACGTTCGCCTGACTAGCTAGTATTTAAGTTCTAAGCGCTGTTACGCTAGTACTTCTTGAAGAAATCTAAGTGCGTTAGTATTAGCTAAATCTTGCTACGCACCATTGATAGTTTAGCATAGAGGCCAACCTCCCGTTCGTAGCTCTGTGAGCAACGACTTCTTAATTTCTACTCAACGCTATTTTAAATTATTTGATTGTTCCTTTTAGACCTAAGTGCGGTCATTATTTTCTGTTATCCCTCCCGAGTTGGGAAGTGGCTGTAAATAGTGGTGTAATAAAAGGGGATTTTAAATCCTTCTTACGTGCAGTTATTCTACCATTTAACCACAATTATTCTACCACAGAACATAGCTGCATTCAGCTCCCTGTTCAAGATCAGGACTTTGTTACGGTTACGAATATTTTCGCCAAAAGTATGCACAGAACACTCAGTCCTGACAAAGTAACTGGAATAAAAGTATAATTTGTGTAAAAATTTTAGTTCCTAATTTGTACTTAAGTAAAATAGAAAGGATAATCTAATTCTAAAGCATAATTATTAAATCAATTACAACCAAATTTCATTCAACACATTCCTTGCAAAATATTTAAAATTCTATTTAATTCCTTTTTAATTGAACTAGGAAAATTAGACACAAAAAGAAATGAATTCCGATTTTGATAGCTGCATTTCTAAAAATTGTAGTATGTTTTTTTAGATTGTATCTAAAATTATATATATATATATATATTTTAGTTATGCATATATATATATATATATATATATATACATAACTATTGTTGATTGGATTGATTGGATGATCGGAGGGAATTTTAGAAGCAGGACCAGCTTGATGGTTAAACATAATCTATTTTTGAATGATGAATTTCTTAATATATAACTGTAGAAGACTAAGGGTACTTAATGCGCCCCATAATTTTAAATACGCAATTATATTTTTATTAATGGCGAATATCTAGCAGAGGTTTAGCAACAAGCCGCAAGCATGCAGTCGAAGAGGCAAAAAAGAATGCAGTAGCTCAAAGGAAGACGGAAGGAAGTGACGGTTTTAATTCAGTTCGAGTTGGAGAAAGTTTTGGTTTACAATTATTTAATTGGGCAGGGGGCATCTGCATTAAAACGTTACGTAATTGCGAATGATCTCGAATTTGGGAGGAAATATGAATTTAGGGGGGACAGCACCAAATTTAGAATGTTAATTTTGAGGTCGCCAATTATTTTTCAAAGCAGCCATCATATTTTATTATATCTTACATATATAAACGTAATTGTAGAAATACTGATTGCGTAGAATGATGATACATAATAAATAGCAACGCGGCAGTCGAGGCAGATTAAATATTCATCTTTATTTTAAAAAACATATTGCAACCAGAATACCTTTGCACACTACTCGTGCCCATTTAAAACCGTTTATATTTTTTATAGCTTTGCAGTAAGAACACAGCAGCAAGCAGTAGCCCAGATACGTCGAGGTACAGAAAGCAAGTAAGTTGGGTTCAGACTGAAATCTTGATTTAGAATGATTTAGTTTCAGTTCTCAAGGAATTTGATTGAATAAATAATACTGCTGTAAAATTATATTGGCTGTTTGAGTTTTAGTTCCATTTAAATCACTAGCGTTATGTAAGAGTCATATGACATGGGTTAGTCTCGAAATGACACAGAGCCAAAAAGAGATTACTACACTCACGTTTGTGAAAATTGCAACACCATGAAGGACTTACGCGAGTGAGCTGAAATTTTCAGGAAATGCAAAGTAGCGCATGATATGCAAATGATTAGAATTGCAAATCCGTAGCGCATGCGTATGCTGAGCAGCGCCCTCTGAACGGCTGATGGATCCGAATAAATAGACGGCTGTAGCGAGGCGTGTATGGTTATCGGTGGTTATCTGCTAGTGGTAAACGTTAACTCAATCTGTACTTATGCCTCGTCGACGAAAGAGAGCGAGATTTGAACAACTTACAGAGTTTGAACGAGGGAGAATCATCGGCCTTCGTGAAGCTGGATTGTCGTATCGTGCAGTAGCCTCTCGTGTGCAGCGTAACAGCAGCACAGTGATGCGCGTTTGGAAGCAGTGGACGGACGAGTGTCGGACAACTCGGAAATCCGGGAGTGGACCCCGAAATGTGACGTCAGCTCGCGATGATAGACACCTGGTCCGCATGGCGCGGACGGACCGTACAGCTTCCTCTAGACAATTGGCAGCACTGTGGTCAATAGCTACAGGTGTTTCATTGTGTGCTTCATCAATTCGTAGACGTCTGCTGCAGTGTGGACTGCGCGCACGGACTCCTTTATACAGGATCCCCCTAACGCACGACCATCGCCGCCTGCGGCTACAATGGGCCAATCAGCATAGAGACTGGCGTGCTGATTGGCAGCATGTCGTGTTTTCTGACGAATCCCGCTTTAATTTGTGGTACCATGATGGCCGCATTCGTGTCAGACGCTATGCCGGTGAACGCCACCTTCCGGAGTGCATTATCGAACGCCACAGTGGACGAACACCCGGAGTTATGGTCTGGGGCGCCATAGCATATCATAGACGATCTCAATTGCTACGAATTGTGGGCAATCTGAACAGCAACCGGTATATCCGTGAAGTTCTACAGCCCGAAGCTGTTCCCTTCCTTCAAAGCTTGCCAGGCGCTGTATTTCAACAGGACAATGCCCGCCCTCATACTGCTCGGATTGTTAAATCCTTCTTTGCAGCGCAGCAGGTACAGCTTCTTCCTTGGCCTGCGTGTTCCCCGGATATGTCGCCAATTGAACATGTGTGGGATGTCATTGGTCGGCGTCTTGCTCGTGATCCTCGTCCTGTTGCGTCGTCTGCAGACGAACTTTGGGTACGCGTACAAACGATATGGAATGCTCTTCCTCAGTCAGACATTCAAACTTTGTTTGACTCCATGCCACGTCGTGTAGCAGCACTTATTGCGGCGCGTGGTGGCCACACAAAATACTGATTCTGATCTCTTGTTCTTGTTTGTGTGCTTTGAACATTTAATCATTTATTTGTACCACTACCACTCAACTGTGTATTAAATTGCATTCAATTATGACGAATCCTTCTTGGTGTTGCAATTTTCACAAACGTGAGTGTATTTTTAGAACATAGATGGAAATTCTAAATTAAAATTAAGCATTAAAGAGCTACTGCTAACTTAAATTATAACTTATATTTACATTTTTTATCTTACATACACATATAAAGCAAAAACCAAAAATGAAAAACATTAGTTAATAAATATTATTAATATCGGAGAAAATGGTTGCGAAATTAGTTAATTAAGAGAGAGGCAAAATGTATAGAGTTAATATCAAATAAACTGAACAACAGCAAGGCAGAACTTAGAAACAACTGAAACAAAAACTTGGGAAAAAACTGAAATATAAGTAAGTTAATATAAAAATAAACAATATGTACTAAATATTAAATAATAATTAGTAATTAATAGCTGATAATTCTTTGCTTTTGTGAAAAGCAGCCGAGAGAATTAACAATCCAGCCACGTTACTGAATTCTAATGGATGAATTGTAAAATAAATTAATTAAAGAAAAACCTTTAAATTTAAGAAAAAATCTAAAAGCTTTCAAATTTTATATTACGCCCTAAGAGGCATTTTTTAATGTTTTGCTTGTTGTGTTTATTTATTAAATATCATTTTCTTCTCACGTAAGTCATAAAATTCAATTCAACAGCAGTATCACAGAATAATTCACAAAGAGCGTACCTTTAGAATTTCCGATACACAATCTCATGAGGCGCTGGAGATAAAAATGTTTTTATCTACACAACGTTGCCATTGCTCGCTTTGAAATCGATGAGTTTGTTAATCAAAAATTCGTTAAGGGTTTACAAAGTATGAAACAGATAACATACCAAATTCCAAATTTTGGCTTCCAGATGCCCATTTCGAGTAGAGGATAATGTTATTAAAAATTTGATATCTTTGGGTATCGTTGTTTTTTACAGTGCGAGAAATATGCATATCTTCATGCAGACTCTGTTAGGACTGAGTGTTCGCTGCATATTCTTGGCAAACATCTTCGTGAAAGTACTTGAGTCCTGATCTTGAACAGGGAGCTGAATGCAACTATGTTCTGTGGTAGAATATTGTGATTAAGTGGTAGAAGAACTGCACTTTAAAGGGATTTAAAATCTTCTTTTATTAAACCACAATTATTTACAGCCACTTCCCAACTCGGGAGGGATATAGAAAGTAGAGCCGCACTTGGGTCTAAAACTGAACAATCAGATAATTTAAACTAAAGCTAAATAGAAATTAAATAATCGTTGCTCACAGAGCTCTAAACGCGAGGTTGGCCTCTAAACTAAATGGTGCGTAGCAAAATTGAACTAATACTGACGCACTTAGAATTACTTCAATGAGCAATAACGTAACGTTAGAATTTAAATACTAGCTAGTCAGTCGAACGTTGAATAGAGTAACCGTGGTCTGAGACTAACAGCTCTCTCACACTGAAAGGTTTCTACCTTTCGTTTAAATACTACTTGGCTCAACTTCAAATTAGCATAAAGCTGAAACGCGCGCTTATTCTAACGGGAAGTTGAAATGAGAAGAGATAGAAAGAGTCAAATTAAAATAAAACTTTGTTAGTTTAATAAAACCTTACAACTCTTCATTATTTAATTCTCTAACTATAATACAGGGCTCTAATATGTGGTGGTAACAGTTTGGAGAGTGAAGCGCCATTTATAGTAAACCAACGTAAAATGCCAAAAGGAAAATAATAGCCCATCTAGACAAATTGCTCCTTTGGTTAAAATTTCAAAAAATTCAAATGAGACTAAGCCAATGCAAAATTTAAAGCATTAAAAAAATTTAAGGAATTTCAAAAAGCCATCATCAAGATGTAACCTGCTTCGACGTTACTCGAATGAAAATGTATACATAATATAATACTGCCGCTACTGGCTGATAGTAATCCTCCTCTATGTTTTTATATCTTACATATATATATATACGCTTTTTTCTTTAAAAATGTTTTTCGCGAAACTTCCATCATTAACACTCCTCTACTTTTTCATTTGAAAAAGCCTTTCGTATTTCTGATCGAATGGCTCAATCAAGGGATCATTCATCGCCTAACGTCAGCAGTCGTTTTAAAAGAACTTTAATTGCTCTGCTAATGGTTTTCCAAGTTCCTTTGCTGTAGTATCGAAAACCTAGCAGCGTGACTTTTCTTTCATTTCTGCTTCTTACCGATAGACTGTGGATAGAAGAGTAAAATGGCGTCGTCTTTCAGCCGTATTTTCCCTGGGGTCCCTTTAAGCAATTCCTTGCCGGACTCAGACGAGTTCACATTCCTTTAGAGATGGCATAATTGCAGAAATAAAATGACAGGATGACGTCGAAAAGTGAATTAGATACGTGTGTTGGATCTGATGGCTGTCGAAAGAATAGTTTTGGGCAAACAGTGTACAAACTTCCTTCTTTTCTCAAGCCCTTGAGATGAAATTTCTTTGTTTGGAGTAGTAACAAGAAGAAACGGCGAGCAGATATTTCCGATATTAGAAATGTTACGAAAATATTCTTTGAATAATATGGAATCCTACATTGCATTACGTGACTTTACACTGCCATGGTATTTACCATTCACGCTGCGTGATAAAATTACGTTTCAAAGAACTTAATCTTCCAGACTGCCGCCAAATAAGCAGCAATCGAAATGTTGCCATTCTATGCGTCATAAGATATTTAATTAAGTTCATTTCTTAAGTTGTAATTGTTTAACAAACCGGGTGAACGTTAAAGAAATAAACACAGATTATCAAGGGGGAAAACCTGGAAATCTGATATTACAGTTTAACAGCTAAAGTGATCTCACTAGACCAAAAACCGCAGATATAAAATTTGTAATTGAGAAAAAACGCAAACTTACATTGGCGTCGATTTAAAAGGAGGAAACAAATTCTCCCGAAGAGTAGTTCTGATCGCCGAAATCGATAAAGCTTCAAATCTAAGTCAAACTAGGATTCTCTTTCTCACTAATTTTAAATAACCAGACGAAGAATTTGCCGTTAAGAATTTTAAAACTTACAAATTTCAAATGTCATAAAATATACATAAAAATGATTATATATTAATTGATTAACATACTGTGAGAAAAACATGTCTTAATAATCACAAAGAAGTAGCATATGGTTATAAAATTAACAGATAGCTATACTATAAATTACATACGTCTCGTATCAGATGCGAAATTTGAAAAGTAAATATAATAATTTAATGTTTCGTAACATCTGCTGATAATTTTTTAATCGCTCAAGTTCTTTAATCAATAGCAAACTGAATAAATATGAAAGATAAATCAAAAGACATATATTTCTCAAGAGTAGGCGCTCTAAATATCGTCTGTGCCAAAGCGTACAGGAGAAAATATTAAAAATGTTTTGCATTGTGCCCTGATAAATGCTGCTTCTAAATTTTTTCCGCCGTACATCCGTGAATTTCCAAGTCGCGATCGTGTCTGCGGACGTTACATATTAAGTGAAAACAATAACCCTCAACCAGGCGTTAATAATTTATGTATTTTATAAAAATTTATACAATTTTTGATGTTTTAAATACCTTCAGCATGATCGATCTAAAGTTTCTGTGTAAAGTAAAATCACGCTATATTAAGATTTAAGTTACCTTAACATTAAATTCAAATGCTTAATGTATCTTCCATGCAGCTTAACAAATACCAATAAAACGACTGCATTGCAATGCAGTTTTATGTGACACGAGGTCTCAAATTTAAACTTGAGCGAATTCAATTTGAGCGAACTAAACTGAGCGAATTAAATAAATCAAAATGCGACCTCCCTAAAAATTTAAAACTTTCTTTTGCTAGGGATTTTAGTGCCGAATGGGATATTAGTCTCGAAATGGCATTTTGCGTCAAAACACTTGAATGAGTTGTAGCACTTTTCATATCGTTGTCACCAAATATTATTACCCTGTATTATATTTAAAGAAACTAAATAATGAAGAATCTACATGAATTTATGTATTTTTCTCGCACAATGAAAAAGCAACGGTATATAGATCCTTCAAATTTGAATAACTTAGACCTCCACCCGAACATGGGCACCACGAATCCCGAATTTGGAATTTGTTTTATTGTCTAATTCATATTTTGTGCAATTTATTGAATTTTGGATTAACGACATTGTAAGGTTTATCCTAATTTTATTTACAGTTATTTTAAGTTTATGCATCTTTCCTATCTTTCTAGTTTCAGCTTACAATTTCCTACCAGAATGTAATTTTAGAAACGCAGTTAATGCAAATGAGTAAAGAGTAGTATTTAAGTCGATGTTTCACCGACTTCGAGAGAGAGTCTGAGTTTCTGACTAGCACGCGTTTGCCTTTTGCCTCCGTCTCTCTTAGCTTTGCTACGCTCGGCCATACTTGTGCCGACTTAATTAAGATTTAGGGGCCAACTACTTAGAATCTTGATAGCTTCGGTTAGCTTTAGTTTAGCTTAGTTGAGTTTAATTTCCTATTAATTTAAGTTCACGCCCAAGTGGAGGCTTTGCTGTACGTTGCAAGTTTGGAACTGATTGTATTTATTCTGAGCAATAAAGGGTAGTTAACTCTCCTTAAGTCTTACGTATCTGTTCACACACTTAAGCGATTATTCGCTTATTAGTGTTTGTGGAGTTCCTAGGATTGAACACTGAATTAAATAAGTAAAACCCCGAAATTTGGCGCCCGATCTTGTTCTTAACGAACCATGGCGCAAAAATTTCCTCTTTTCAAAGTTTTATCTTTGGTTAGGATTGGCAAGCCTTTACTCTTGCTTCTTACTGTGCCACACCCACTTATTCCAACTTGAAAAATTAAATGTCTAAGTTAAATGCAAAAGTATAATAATTTAATGTAAAAATTAAGCTTGACATTTGGAAGGGAAACTATACCAGTTAAAAAGAATTAACAAAGCCTAAAATACGCAATATTTATAAATGCAAGGCCTCAGTTCCCGCAAAAAAAAATAAAAAATAAAAAAAAATAAAAGATAACTCAAGAAAAAAATAAAAGTTTGATTCTCAGAATTTAATCATAACGGTAGTGAAATATATCAAACATGCCAAAAAATATGAGAGAGTTATCTCTATAATTAATAAGGAATCGAAGGCTTAAAAATTCAGCAATAGCAAGACCTCCAAAATGGCCATTTGAAACAATGTGTTAGCGTCTAAATAGATCTGTAAATCTTCACCGTACAAAACAAGCTCCTGCTGCCAACTAATTTTAGTAAAAAAAGCTTATAATACAAGGACTTTAAAGCACCAATGGGATCTTAATGAAAGTTTATGCCCCATTCAGCGATGAAATTGATGGCACTTTAAAGTCCCGTAGGGAAATAAAAAGTTAAACGTATTTCATTTGAAAGTGAGATACGATCGTAAAGTTCTTTAATAAAGTGAATAGTTACACAATTGATAAAATGTTAGTTTTTAATAGCATCCTATATTCATACCATTATTAATTCAACCTGGTAATAAAGTCCATTTATTACTCTTTAAATAAGTGAATTATTTGTCTAATACTGTGTTTTTTAAATTATTACGACGCAAACAACAACAAAATAAAATCAATAACAAAACATTACAAAGTTCCTAAATTTTTAATTTATATTTATGACATGATTTTACTGCGTTTAAAATGACTATGGTATTCTAGGGCTTCAGTTATTTCACATTGTAAACACAAATTCAAGAATCAAATGAAAATTTTAGAATAACGCGTTACAATGATAAATCTAAGAAATATACTTTTCGGAACAACAATAAACTGATATTAAAGACTGTTAGATATTTACGACAATAAACTGATATTAAATATTGTTAGGTACTTGTTGTTAGACTAACTACATATATGGACCGTTATTATGTATTTAGAATTCGTTATTTTTTGAAAATTAACTTTTTTAAAATTTGGCAAAGCCTCAACATGAATATTTTCGTCATTTAAAACACTTCTGTAATTGGAAGTATACAACTACCAGTGACGACTGCAAAAATAAGAAGTCGGGTAAAGGGATGTGTGTGTCTTTGGTACTGTCGATTTCAATCCAAAACGGAAGCCCACCCCACCAGCGACCGAAAGGTAAAGCTGCTGATGACTGGTAGTTCAGTCCGAGGTTCGAATCTCGCGAACGGACTGGTTGCACGGGCTCTTTTGTGGTTTTTCCCATGTATAACACGTATATCAGCCGATTTCCCTCAGAAAATCCTCTACGAAGGCATTCCCCTTAGAAAGATAGCTCTCGAGGATTTGCCGTAATCACATGAACCAAATCTCAATCAAAAACTGAGGTATTGAACTAGATGTTACAGCAATCCCGTACACAAAATGTTAACGTTCTACAGGTAACCATTTTTTGAGATATGCGAGATATATACATAAAATATTTGGACATCTCTATTTCCATTAAATTATAAAATTACTCCATTTCCATTAAACTGACATTATTTAGCAGAAATGGAGAATGTCCTACAGAAACCAACAATAAGTGATGACGATTATCCATTTGCGTAATGGACTTGCCATATTCAAGGCTTTTGAAGTGTACTAAAAACGCTTAAAAAGAAGTGTAGTTTTTTATTTACTTATATTGTTATATTAATAAGCACATACGAATGAATTCCAGAGTATTGTAATATAATATACTTTTTAATTGGTACAAAGATAAAATGGCGAATACTGTAATAAAAATAAACGAGTGAATAAATAATAAGTAACAAATTAATCGTCTACCCAATTTTTTAAATAAACTAAGTAAATAATATTATCTTAAAACACAAAAGAAAGAGTAATCATGCGAAACAAAACACAAAATTCAGTTAAGCAATCAAGCAACTGAATCACTTAATTCGCTTCATTAAGCATAATTTGTTCTGTTACATAAAGAACTAGAAATATTACTCTGTAATTACTTACAGAGGATTACGTTATTCAAAATTCGATGGCTCTATACGTACCGTCGTTTTTTCACAATGCGACAAATAGGCATACATTCATGCAGATTCTTCAAGATTTAATTTCCTTAAATATAATAGTTGGTGGCAACAATCTGAAAAAGCAATTCAGCCGTTTATAGGCCGCTTCTTCAAAGCAAAATCCAGCGAATTCCTTTGGGTTCAAAATTATTTATTTTATTTTATTTATTTTCTCTTAGAAAGAAGCGGAATATGTGCCTCATAATCCTCGAAATCGATGCAGTTTTATACAAAATCTATTACATATACTGCTTTCTTCTTTTGTGTAACTTTAAATATTTCCTTCAATCTAATTGGTTTGGCAATCTGCGTCGTAATATTCGATATACGTCTTTTGGAACATGGTTTGTATTAATATTACATATATCCGTAATTATAGATAGCATTTGCTATAAACTAACGAGGGCGAATGATATATATTTTAAATAATAACAATAAAGTGCATTACTCAAAGAAATGTAATAAAAACCAAATATGTCAGATGTACGCCTATTCCTTTTATATTTCTGAGTTTGTAGACTCTTTCAAAAGGCAGGAAAAGTGGGAAAATTTGCTATATTGTCTCCGGGATTTGATTCCGGATCACTAGCCGGACATACTACTATTTACACGACAAAAGCATACAATGAGGAAAGCGAACATTACTTACAGGCTTCCAGGTTTAAAGGGTGACTTGAGTGGACGAAGGAAGATGACTCGGTCGCATTGTAACGAATTAATAAGTGTTGATTTTACTCGGGCGCCATTTATAGAAACGTTTAGAATTTTTTAAAGCACGAAACAGGCAAAAAATCAGCTATGTTCTTGCCAGTTTTCGAATTCCGAATTTTCCGATTGCTAGAGGGCTGTGCTACCACTTAACCACGAAGGCACGTAATGAGAAAAAGGAATTTTCCTTACACGTCTGGTAACCAATATATTTATATTCGAAATATTAAATTAAACAATATAAATACGGAATGGGAACAATCTGGAAACTTCGTGGTTGATAATTTAAAGATTTCATGCAGAAAGCCATAACAATATTTGCTGGTGGCATAAAGTAAAAAAAAAATAATAATAAATTTAAAAAAATGATAATGTCCCCAAAAATGTTTAGCCGGACTCTATAAAGATCCTCCTAATGTCAAAAACTCTTTAGAATCGCTTCTTACACAACTGCATTGAGCTGGGAGTAAAACAAAAGCATCATGCCATTACAGAAACAGGAAGAATCGGGAAAAATGAGTGTGACAAACAGGTTTCCTCAAATATCAGGGAAAGCCTATCGAAAAAATGACTAACAGCCGTCTCCGTTAATAATGAAACGCGAAACGGTAGAGACCTTCCTTGTTCAGCAGAATAATCCAACAACGCAATACAAATCACAGATGAACAGCAGAAACGGCGTTCTAAAAGAGCCTTTCCGAAACTCATACGTTGAAAGAAAAAAAAAAGAATGTTTCGGAAACGAAATAAAATACAAAGGAAAAAATACTAAAATTAAAAAAAAAAAGTAACTAAGAGCATCCAGAGGGAAAAAAAAACTGCTTTCATGGTATTTCCCCGCTCTGTAATAAATGGCTATTTCCGTGTCAGCTGCTTTTATCTTAAGGAAGACATCAGTATTAAAAAATATGTCTGATTTTGTGCTTTATTTTTAGCTCTGTGTTTGACAAAGAGTAGTACAATATTGTTTTAGAATGAATAAAGGGAAAAGTGCTTTTTAAACATAAAAAACATACTGCATGCTTCGAATTAACATTCTTCAGTTTAATAGATTGCATGTACGCTTGTAAACTTTGGGTACTTTTTTGAGAAAGTTGCGCAGACATGAATTTCCGTAAAAAGGAGAACATTGCTGTTACTACAGTACCCGCCGTAATTAAAATCACTTCCATCCCAAGCACATTTGAGTTCATTAAGTGAATAAGTTAAATAAAGGGTAATTTTCAATATTGCAAATTACATTATTAGCTTTGCACTTATTTAGTAAGATAGTAAGTAATAATTCATCTAATAATTAATACCTAAATTACTAATTAAAAATGGATGATAATATTAAATTATTCGCGAAACTTGAAAATTTATTTTTTATTTAATTTTTTTCATAAAAACGTTTTGTGATTATATACTTGAAGGAATTTTATACTACTAAAAAGAACTGCTCTATATGTATTTGTTTCGCACTTTTAGTCTTTCAAGCGTACTTTCAAGTTTGTAAAACTGTTGATAGCTTTTCTGATTTCTTGTTTTTAATTCAAGACTTCTTATAGTTTGCAGTGCTTTCCTCGATTCAGCTGAGTTTGCCATTTAGTCGTTTTCTTCCGTATCACTTCACTGTCAGTTGCAGTTTCAGCAGCTGTTGTAACATTTTCTGTAATATCGTAATCAATGTTTTCATATGCTATCTCAATATTATCATCAATTATGCCGCCCAGCTGGTACATTGATTAGTGACCTTGATTGCAGCAGCGACAAGCCAGGGTTTGAATCCCGGAGAAGGTATGGTTGTAACTGTTCGTCTTTTCATAGGAGGCAACGGTGGCCACCTATTAGATGCTTCCATGATGAAATGGCCACCATATTCTATGTGTGTGTGTGGGGGGGAAGCGTCAAGCATTTGGCCAAAGCCCATTTTCATCATTTCGTTGCTTCTGCTATGAACAGAAATCCGAAAAGGAATTCCCATGTATTCCTAGGATAAATACATTGTTCGTAATATAATGAATATTTCTGCAAGTATAAATATATTGTATGCATTCTATGGGACACAATTTTGGTATTCTTTTTCACACGGATATGATGTCCTAGACTAGGATTCCCAAAGTTTTAAGCAATGAAACACAATTTCTAGAAACCAAATCTATAGCGACCCACTTCATTGTATTTTGCGCTGAATTTTTTCAGAGAGGAACAGCATACGTTCTTTCGAAAAGATGTTTTATGAGTCAAAAAGGAACTTTTTTGCAGAAAAAGCATTTATTACTAAATATAATTTTACCGAAAATATTTTTAGTATTCACTTTGTGAAATGTGCGCTTGTTTTCGATTGCTGTTCATGATGGCAATGAAGTCCAGGTCATTTTCGAGTTATTTTCAGACGCAAGGACTTCGATTATCTTCGAAGTTTTAATAGAAAGAATTGTATAAAATTATAGAAAAGACAACCATAATTCTGTCAATTTACTACGATTAAAATTCAGTTTTAGTTACATGTTTTCGGATAAGTTTTTTATCAGCTTTCGACGATACTCCAGTAGTAATGTTGCTATAAAAGAGATGCGCAGTCAAATCCTTCTCTGGAGAGTTTTTCATTTCTTCAGTAAATTAAAAATTAAAATTTTCATTCAGAGCTTTCAACCGTTTTGAGACCTCGATAATTATGCTATCAGGAAACGCTCAAGTTATTTTCGAGTATGAATGTCGGAAATATTTCAAAGCTCTCGTATTTGTGATCTTCAATGTTGTTTTTCCATAAAAGTCGTTTTCTGAAAAATTCTCGAATTTTGCAGTGCACAGCAAATACGTATGTACCTCCCATGGCTTGTAAGTATACATCTAATTCATTGAGTTCCCTGACTATGTCTAGTAAATACGTTAGCTTCAAAACGAATTTCAGATCACGAGTATAATACACAAAATCCAAAGATATTTATATATCCATAGATCTCACAGGTATTTTTTAATTCGTTTCTTTCCAAAAACAGTGCAAATTCTTCATGGAGTTCAACAAGTCTTGTTAGCACTTTCCCTCTTGGTAACCAGCAAACTTCCATATGCAGGAGAAATGATTTGTGGTTGCTCCTCATTTCTTTGCAAAGTTTTCTGAAATGACTGCTTTTTGTCGGTCTTAGTTTTATCAATTTCCCCATTTTTAACAGCAATTTTCAAAATATTTTCTAAATTATCTGACACAGATTTCAATACGAGTGCTCCCCTGTAAAAAGCTGCAGTGAGTTCATGGTGCATTGGGATCGACTGGAAGCACTTGAGAGTTGAAAAACTGCTTCTGTTACCGCACATAGCTCGAGCACGATCTGTACATGTCCCAACCCATTTCAACCAATTTAAATCTTTGGATTTTATATAATTCGACAGGCAGCCTTGAGTATTTCTTTGCTAATTCCTGAAATAATTAGTTGCCATCATAACATACCTTCAGAAGATTCGATATTACATATGTAAGGAATGGAAACAAGCAGCTGGGAGAATCTTACATATCAGTAAATACGTCCAGCTGTATCAAGAAAAATTTACTTTTGCTGCAACTGTCTGTGCAGTTGATTTTCTGCACTCGGGATATTTCACCAATTTTGCAGCGTTCTAACGTTACTTGAAAGTGATATTGTGTTGACTTCCTTTAAACTCTTTCAACCAATTATAACTTCAACTGCAGCCTTTATCGCTGTGGGAGCACTAAAGTCTCGCTAACTTTGTACGGCTTAGCAATTTTCGCATTTTGATTACTAGTCAGGTATGAAACGGGCATATCGTAGTCGTTGATCTTGTTGAAACGCGAAAGTTTGTTTTTGACATTTTCAAAGCGTCCTACTTTCTTTTATGAACTTGACAGACTGATTTTTTTTAAATACATACTCTTTGTCTCAATGCGCCATAGTAATTTACTTGGACGCATGCTTCAGTTTGCATGTATTTCAACGTAAATAACACACTGAGCTTTGAGATTGTCTTCATATTCATTCCACGAAAACCCTAAAGCTAAGTAGGCAGAATCATACATCCTTACCTGTTTCATTGTCCTCTAATTTGAGTCTGAATGTCCGCTTTTATCTGCAGTCAAAGTCCACTTCATCATCCATTTATCCATAATACTGAATGCGATAAAATGGACGATAAAACAAAACAAAAAAACACTAATACAAATGATAGCGAACTTCTTCAAAATTAATGCGTATGCAGACTGAATTGAACGATCACGGTGAAAGGCAGCTGCTGATTAGAAGTAAGATCTGAGGTACTACAACAAAACGCTCATATTACACTTTTGCAAACTGTGGAAAGATACGATGTAATGTCCTAAATTTTTAACAGTTATTTTTAGTTAAAGCTATATTCTAATCCTTTCTATTCTCAACTTACAATTTCCTACCAGAATGTGTTTTCCGAATAGCGTTTAATGCAAATGAGTAAAAGTAGTACTTAAGTCAAAGTTTCACTGATTTCGTTAGAGAGCCTGAGATTCTGACTAGCGCGCGCTCGCCTTTTGCCTATGTCTCCCTCTAAGCTATTTCAACGCTCGGCCGTACGTCAGCCCTTTGACAACTTCGCCAACTTAATTAAGATTTAGGAGCCAGCTATTTAGAATCTTGATACCTTTGGTACATCTTTTTAGCTAAGCATTAGTTAAGCTTTAATTCTTATTACTTTGAATTCAAGCCCAAGTGGAGGCTTTGCTGTACGCTCTGAGATTGGAGCCGACTGTGTTAAATCTTATTTTGTCAAATAGAGTGTAATTAACCCTTCTTGAGTTTTATGTCTCTGTTCATGCACTCAAGCGATTATTCGCTTTTCTGTGGTTCCTCACATTCAGCTTTTACATAAAAGGTTGGAACCCCACAACATATACACTCAAGATCTTGTCGCCCACTTTCACATTGACATGCAACCCACAGTTTCGGAAACGATGGCTTGGGTTATATCTATAGATCCTTTAGGGGCCTCATTGAGCTCTTTATTCACACATAACGACAGTAGAATATCCTGTAACTTACGTAATTAGCTGGGGATGCAAACGTTGGTGGAATAGAAATTATGTCTATTATTATGAGCCTGGGTAAGTAACGTCTTGAGACACTGATTAAACAATGTTTGAAAAATCGGGAAATGATATGTGTTTATCTGTGTCTTATCACTATAACCCATTCCTTATCGTTAAAGTATTTAATTTGCTAGCAACAAATACCAAAAACAGAATTTTTCAGTATTACCTTCAGATATATAGATGGAAAAGAAAACTCTGCCGTTTAAACGGGATAAGTTAATTAACTGGGAATCTAACATCTTCAGAAAAATCATAACGCACAATATTATTATTCAAATCAAAAGAATAAAAAATATACACTGCTCGACATTGAAAATGCAACACCAAGAAGGAGTGGTCAGAAACTTATGCAAATTTTAGAGTAGACGCAGGTCACTGAGTTATGCGAATGATGTGAAATGCGCAGCTCTCCGACGCACGTGAAGTAAGATATAACGGAAGGAACGTGCAGAATGGGCAATATTCGTGTCGTTATTTCTGCCAGATGAACTATCGAAGAAAGTTGGTTTTCGTCTCGGAGGATACGTGTAATAGAGAATGCCAGGCCGCCGTCAACGAAGGCACTTCCAGCCGCTAGACAATTTTGGTATGGTGGTATGGTGATAAGACTGAGAAGGGCGGGTTGGTCCTTACGTCAAATCGCAGCTGATGCCCACATGGATGCGAGCGCAGTGTATTGGCTATGGCGAACATGGTTGGAACAAGAAAATGTGGGAAAAACGAGGGCTGCAGGTGCAGCCAGAGTGACGTCAGCACGCGTGGATCGACGCATCCGCCGACAAGCTGTGGTGGTCCCGCAAGTCACTTGTACCGCGATTCTGCAGCATGTGCAAGATACCCTGGATGTTACCGTGTCGACGGGAACCGGCTGAGCGTGGCCTGCACTCACGGCGTCCGTTAAGAAGACTGCCCCTGACCCCACAGCATAGACGCCAACGTTTAGAATGGTGCCGGATATGGATGACAGAATGGCGAAACGTCGTGTTCTCAGATGAGTCACGCTTCTGTTTATCAATGACAGTCGCCGCACACGTGTGAGGCGTCGACGTGGAGACAGATCTAATCCGGCAGTAACTGTGGAACGCCCCACCGCGCGACAACGTGGCATAATGGTTTGGGGCACTATTACCTACGATTCCAGGTCACCTCTAGTTCGTACTCAGGGAACTATGACGGCCCAACGATACTTGGATAATGTACTGCGGCCGCTGGCAATCCTCTACCTTCAGGGGCTGCCTAATGCAATTTTTAAGCAGGATCCACACAGTGTTCGCATCTGCCAACATGCTCTGCAAGGTATACAGATGCTTTTCTGGCCACCATACTCTCCTGACCTGTCACCAATCGAACATGTGTAGGATGTGATTTGACGGCCTTTTTGAGACTCTGGCCCTGCCTCGTTCAGAAGACGAACAGTGGCAAATGATTGAACGGGAATGGAGAGCCGTCCCTCAGGACATCATCCGCACTCTTATTGACTCTATGCCTAGACGTGTTTCTTAGTGCACTCGCTTTCCGCGGTGGTCCTACATCCTACTGAGCCACACCGTTCTCGCTCTGTATTCTGACTATCATTTTGAAATAAAGATAATTTATTGCTGATTGCTGTCTCTGTCTTTTTTCCAAATTTCATCTTTGGTGTTGCATTTTCAATGCCGAGCAGCGTGTATAGTAACAAGCAATGATTTTTTAAAAAGAACTTGGATTATTAATTAAAATACTAAAAAATAGCAAAATTCCACACAATTTATCAGAAAAAAAGGACTTGCTAAATTACAGTTGTCTACCTAAAAATTTATTTTCGACATTTAACATTTGTTCATCATGATAGGTTTAACTCAAATCACTAAAGCGACAGCCTGGCCTACCAGCGGCCAAGCGGTAAATTGCTGAATAGTGGTCGTTCTGTCTTCGTTTCGATTCCAGGCGAACGGGCTGGCTGCATGGACATTTTCGTGGTTTTCTTCATGTGTAACGTGTACACGAGCCAGATCCCCCTAGAAAGTCCTCCACAAAAACATTCCTCCCTTTAGGTAGATAGCCATAGTGTGCTTTGCCATAATCTATTAAACCAACCAGTTATACAATTATTTATACCAGTTATATCAATTACAGTTGTAGAGGGACCCAACCAAAATGTCGCCAAGCATGACGATTTGTGGCGAATTCTAGCCAAATTTGGCTCCAAAAATTAATCACCCAAACAATCGCTGGCTTGGTGATATCTCGCTAATTTAGCGAGGTTGCCCTTTACTTCAGTACTAAATAGACTTTTTCTTTAACCGTATTTTTCATGTAGAGCTTCGCCCTTCAGACATTTTATGTTACTATGCGAAATCCGTAACACTACATAACATTTTGTCAGAATCCAAGGTAGCTGAAGCCGGGTTACTGAGACTAGTATTATACATCTTTAAATATAATATTTTTTGTGAAGATCTTATGCCTCAAGGACAAGCCTTACTTGTTAAGACCCATCGGCGAGAATTGTATTTGTAGCGGAATGTTACATACGTAAAAGGCCAAACATTTGAAAGGATTCCATACAGAATATCTTATAATATCAAAAAGCCCTTATTTGATATCTGATCTTCTACTAACAAGTGAGACGGAAAAGAAATTCTCTGTTCGTTAAAGAAAGACGCTGAACCAAGGAAAACTTATGAACAATTCAGGATCTCTCAAGTACCACAAAAAACCGATAGAAAGGAGATGACTAACTATCATCTTTGGTAACAATCAAACTGGAAATGATAGAATTTAAGATTTCTCTTGTTCACCAGAACCATTCAACAACACATAAAGCAATGACCGTCACGGGCAGACAGTAGAAATGGAGTTTTAAAGGAGGTTCTCTAAAACCCATACGTAGAAGTCATCACTCTAAGGGCGTAAAAAAGTCTCGAAAACGAAATAAAAGACAGAGTTAGCTAAAAAAAAAAGAAATAAAAACAAGAAAATAAAAAGGTACCTGAAAATTTTCAGGGAAATGTTTTTCTTTTCTTCCTGGGTATTTTTATTCCTTTTCGAGGAAGAAGGGACTGCTGTTTCCGCTTCGATTGTTTTTTTATCTTTGCACATACAGAAAACGTTTTCTCACTAGAAGCTGTACCATTTTTTTTCCTCGTTTAGGGTAAACTAAATAGGGTATAATGTGGTAACAAATATTAATACCGAAAATAAAGCATCAGCTTCCGTGTTTGTAATTAATGTTCTTCAGTTTAACAAAACGTATGCCTATAAATTATAAAATGCTCAAATCGTTGTTGAAAACGCGAGACACATGTCTAACTAACTATGAAGAAGCATTAAAAATTATCCAGCTAAAATGATAGCATAATTTGATTTAAAGCATTTGAGTGGTTGTATTCAAATTCTGCCGGCTACGATTCGTGGAAAATTCCTTTATAATTATCCCGGATGAAAGGGAATGGAGTTCAAACAGTATTCAAATAAATGAAAGTCTTCTCAGCACGCGAGAAATATCGCAACTCATCAACATCGTTGGCGGAGCAAATTCTAAAATGGTAAATATATAAATGAATACTCTCAACTCTAACGCAGCAGATATTTATAAGTTTTCCCTCAGCATTCCAGAAGCTTCCGGAAAAACTGCTTCTAGAGCTTCAAAAATGGGCATTCCGCAAACTTCCGAAGGTAAGAAAAGGAAAAATGTCACCAAGCTAGCAACAAACATCTTTGCGAGCGCTTGGCGTGAGATTTTTTATCATATCGCTGGTTCTCTTTGAACTAACTTTAAAATTGAGATGTCCATTAACATAAAGTCAAAAGATCTGCAACATCATGCATCAATATTTTACGAACTAACTATTTGCAAATAAAATAACTGTAAACAAATTCGACTAAAATACATAAAATGATACTTAAAATGACCTAAATACTATATAATAATATGATAATAATTATGATAATATTATTGGATAAAATGACCTAAATAATCAAAAAAGAATAAAACAACAGTACAAAAGCACATACCATTTAAATTATAAGAACGTAAACCTATATATTTCCGATATACATATACATTTACAATAATTGTATCTTACAAGTAATTATTCCTCGCAGTATTGCCTGGCATATATGTGAACTAGAAAACCCGGCGGTCATACGAAATGACCGCTGTTCTAGATATTATAAATTGTAATTTAAATGATTTGTGCAAAGATGTCTGCTAATTCAAACTGAATTCCCAAGGCAGGCGGCGAGGACGCCCCTTTGCTTACTGCCCACGGGGTTTCCCCTTCTACTTGCTTAATTGCTTAAAGTAGAGTGCAATGAAGGAAACCACTGGCGGTAACATTTCTTTTTCTGCTCAGTGGTTTCTTTTTGTCGAGAAAGCCGTTTTTGTACAGCTTTAGCTCCTTTTCTCCTCTCTTCAGTGCTGTATTTTCTAGGTAAGACGTAATTTTTATGTAAAACAGATAATTTCCAATGCAAACAAATAATGTTCACCTTCCCCCTGACACGCTCAATTTGTATTCAGCCTTAAATTGTTTCAAAAACAGATGATTGCTAATGCAGAGAAATGTTCACCTTCCCCCCTGACACGCTCAATTTGCGTTCAGTTGTAAATCATTTCAAAAACAGATGATTGCTAATACAAACAAATGTTCACGTTCTCCCTGACACGCTCAGTTTGCGTTCAGCTGAAAATTCAGTTTAAAATACAACAATTGTATGAATTAAAAATATTTAAATACCATGATAATTTAGTTGAAAGAATGACAACTATTGCGATAAAATTTATTTTACTGTTTGAATGCCGTAGCAACTTCACCTCATTGGCTAGCACAGTTACGCAACCAATCAATAAAGTATCGGCGAAAAACAGACACTTAAGCCGCATATAATAAAGATTTTCATCCATCGTGACACCACAGTGCTGTATTGTTTATATTACCGATATAAGCAACTCACATTACAATTCTATCAAACGCCATAATAGCAAATACACTAAATTCCTTTTTAGACGATCATCCGGTTCAGGGTAATTTTAATTATCTTTCACTGATGGTCGTCTAAGAGAGCTGATAGTTAACAACAAAGTTTATTTGACTTATAAGACATAATTGTATGTTTTTAGATGTCAGGCAAGTAGTCTTACGGAGATAATTGCGAAAGCAGGTTTGCTGTACAAATGTTTAGCCCTTTTAAAATGTGTTTCACTACAATAAATATCATTATAACTATATTACTCTAACTTCACGCAAAATTTATGCTTATTTTATTGCATTTGGTTTTTTATTTATTTTCATAGATTTATGCAAATTTATTTACTCATTGGCTTATTTGGTGTATTTTATAATAATTTTGTCCTGCAATTCTGTCTCAGGTATCCAATTACGTTCGAGACACAAATTTTGGAAAATAGTACAGATAAATCTATTACGGGTGTTATTTAGCAGAACACTACTAAAATTATAAAAACAGGTTGTAAACGTATTATCAAAGTAAAACTTTTGTTTTTCACTTACATTTTGGGTTAAAAATCTTGTTGAGCTTTATAGGTTCGTGGATTTGGAGGGATTAATGACACACTTCATGAAGATTCAAAAAACAATTTATTCGTCAGTATGAAACAGGACAGTTCCAAAGACACGTTACAGTCGTCGAAAAACTACAGCAAGCACGCTGAAACAATCAGCAACACAGCCTTCAGGCTATCAGGCTATAAGAGTGAAGGCAGGCTCACGGCAAAGCACTAAAGTACACTCCCGACTCGGTCTACCGCTCTCAAACTAATCTCTGAACTCAAAACAAAACAAAACGCACTACTCTACTCCGCGTAGGCTATATACAGTTTTCGACCTGCTTTCGAGAACATTCTCAGGAAAACCGATAAGATTTCTTTCTAGAATATTCTTGCTCCGTCTACGACATATTGCCTATTTTGTTGCCAAATAGGTAATTTCTCGCCCAAATCTGGTAATCCTGCCTTTCCTTACCATTTTCTGGCATCCATAAACCTGCTTTGCGGGGAAACTCTCTTACCGCAGCTGGGCATCGCAGCATTATATTAAATTTCAGGATGACCAAATATGTTCTTACAAACATATTTATCAATATTTTACTTTTATATTTGTCATTTATAGATATTAAAATTAAGTAATTAGATGGACTAAGATCTAAGTTTTGTTACAATTAAGTTTGTTACTTGTAAAAATCTGTTTGAGTACATGCGCTAACGATTTTTCGAGAATATTTTCTCTTTTCATTTAGAAAATTTTCTCAAAAAATTTTAAATATGCACATAAACCTAAACTCTTAGTCGACTTAAGTCACAATATTTCGCAGAATATTCGTGAAAAGTGTCATAAAATTACTATAGTAATATTTGAAGTTAGTGGTTTTTCATAACAGAAAAGTAAAAAAAATCAAGTTATCAAAAAATAGGTTTAATGTCAAACAAACACAGATTAAAAGAAAAGAAAATGTTGCCAAGTATGAAAATTGAATTGCAAAACTAAACTTGTTCCCCAGCACTCGATAACAGAAATGTTACAAATCATTTTTTTAACATCACCAAAAGTATTCAAATGAAAAATTCACATTTTAAATTTATTTAGAATAGTCTGTGTACCGTTAGACATCAGCTTCCGGATTCTTAAACAGAAACTTCCGGTTCACCGCGTAGAACAAGAACACCATAATTCTGCTTCTAACGACCGGACAGACAAAGTAATAGTAGTTTTGGAATGTGTAAGATTTAAACTAAAGTAATACAATTGTTTTAAAAATTTCATCAGAATATAGTCGGATATCTTAATTGAACTGGGGAAAATTTATTATGCTTGCAAAGGTTTATTTTGTATAATATTCCAGATCTTCTAATTCTGAATTGATCAACGGTTGGATTATAAAGATATCTCAAGTAAAACCAGAGAAGAAGGAAAACTTCGCAGAAGCAGAAGTGGCTCCCTTCCAACGAAAAGGGAAACAACTGCGCATGCGTGAAATATCTGTCGCCAAAAGGCGCCAAAGTTCGAAGCTGAATGTCGATGTTGGTTTGGACAGGTTCGACCGTTACATTTAGCAAGAGTTTAAACAAAGAATAGGTTCTTTGATTTCAAGTAGGGATATGGACAATGGAAGTTCAATAGCCAGTCAAAGTGAAACTTCACCTAATATTTCATCATTTCCGAGTTTAAATTATCGCGACAAGTCAAAGAACGATTCATCTTAACCCGTGTTCCTCAATTTCCTATACACGTCGCGGAGGGGGAAAATGTCGGCTAGGTACCAAAGAAACGGCACATCACAGAAGGAAAATTCTCGCCAACAGATTCCGTCGCCAAATCCCTTGGCGAATGTTCCCTTTTCTTTGTAGTGGCGTTGCAAACAAAGTGTTTTACATTACGTCTATGGAGCCTTTCCTTAGGTACGGGAGCAAATAATCTCGACGGGCCGTCTCCACCTGTCATAGCAGGGCTGGCGATATTGGAGATTTCTCGCCAACTTGGTGACATTCAGAAATTTTTGTGGAAATTAATTTTTTGAAACTCCAGGAGTGATCTTTTTTGAACTTTAAAGACGTGTTCACAAACCCTCTACCTTGGAATTGACAGTAAGCTTAGTCGTGTAAGTTAGCACACAGTTATGAGATTATTATTGAACTTTTGTTCAGTAATTACTGCTTGTTCCCTTTGAGATAGTTATACATGTTTGTCTTGCTGTGAAATGTTATTCATTTTAATAAACTTCTTAGCGATCACCTGGCGTAGATATTAAAGAAATCGTTACGAATCCGTTGCACGTAACAATACCTAATTTCTTCGTTCGAAGGAAAAAGAAACATATTTTTTTGTGCGCTCCCATTAGCAACCCCGCGAAAGAAGTTCGGAAACATTCTAGAAACGCGTCGCTCTTTATTCGAGAGTCAAAGTCTAACAAATGTTAAACTTTCTTGCCTCGTAACAATTCCATTACTTTCCTCATCTCTGCTCATTAAAATTGTTTTGAAATCCGAAACTTCACAGAAAGAAGTAAATTTTCATCACTGAATATTTATTTCTGCTTTTTTTTTTTTTTGTGATTTTCTGCTTAAGAACAGTCACAAACTTCCTTGTGTTTATTATATTTCTGTTATGTTTGAAATATTTCCATCTAATACATTACTGTTTTTGGAAACATATTTCTTTATTATTTATGTAGTTTAACTTTGCTTGAAGTACATTCATTTACTAATATTTTCTGTGTATAAGTAACTGCAACGTTTCTTGGTAAAAATCGTATAAAATACATCATCTCAAGTGGATATTTAAGTATTTGTTTAAAAACATATACGTGATTACATTATTATAAAGCATTATTGTGAAATTCTCTAAAAAAATCTAATGTAGACATCACATGACTGCCTTGAGTAGTCTATTAAATTATACACATATTTTGCTGCATTTCATTTAAACTTATTTCCTAGAATTTCATTAGAGATACATTTCTCAGTCCATTAACTCTGTTCCACCTTCGCGGCACTGCAAAAATACATAAAAACTCAAACTATCTTCGTTAAAAATTGTAAAATACAGAAAAACATTGAACACCAAACTCAGTTAGAATACTTGAAAATATTTTTTACAATTAAAATTAGAGTTTCTACACAAAAAAACAAGCAATTCAGCCGGCGGACAGTAAAAAGATTTTACGGTGTGCAAACCTGAAAGGTTACTTTTGGTTACACTGGGCAAAAAGGCACTGAAGTTGGTGCACAAACTGATTCGATATACTATTCTACTAAGAGTTTCAAATGAAAATAAATGACGACTTCGTTAAGCTTAGTACCACTTAAACAACTTTTAAATTGCCTATAATTTTACAACTATTGCATGCAGATTAACTAAAGGCATAGAATACTTAATCCGAGGATACGAAAAAAGTAATTCAATCACTTTTAAAGCAAAAAAAGGCACAATTTACCAACATAGAAGAATAAGAAAACTGAGCTCACCGAGCCGGTTAATATACTCGGTATATATATATATATGTTTTATGCGGCTGATTGCAAACAAAGAGGTAGATGCACAGCTGTATGTTATAGCAATCCCTTATACAAAATTTCAATGTTCTGAGACTACTCTTTTTTAATTACGCGAGATACATATGGACAGACGAATATCACAAAAAAAAAAATCTCTTGTGAAAATTCATTTTAAAACCCATTTTGGAATAAAGAGTCTTTATTCTGTCCGCACGCAAAAACCACCGTTCAAGTGGATTCGAGAGCGGTCAAAATTGATATTTTCGATGAAATATGATCCCCGAAATTTTTCGCGATTACAGTACTTCCTTTATTTAGGACACAAAAGTAAAAATAAAGATTTAATCTGCCTCAGCTGTCAGTTTCCTATTCTTCATGGATCAAGAGTCTACGTAATCAAAATTATTAGTGTTCATCAAAATTCTTGGTGCTCATTCAACTTTCTGCGTTCTGTACTACCTACGTATGTATAAGATCATTATTTGCACAATATCATTAGTTCTAAGTCTCATTACAATGAATGAAATGCCATATTTCTCCCTCTATGTCATCAACTGTTTCTATGCTAACAGTATTGCCAAGTCTTTTTTCTTACATATATAGTATATAGATTATACTATGATTCCTGTACATGCATAGCCTGCATAGAATTCAGTTGTATATCGAATATGGAAAACAATGAACATAAAATCAGGAAATTCCAAAACGGAAAACACGCGAGTTTTACGAATAAACTGCTGAATTCTACGAATATTTGGCATTCGCTTTTAAGCAGCATTTAGAAAACAAATATTTAAATTTTCAGTGAAGTACCAAGTCGTTTATTTTATTTGATCATAAATTTTTTAACTTTCGCTTCGGAGAAAACTGATTTCAAAGATTATGTTTACTTTGTGGGAGAAAACAGTTAGTTCTAAGAAAGTAACCTTTTTACTTCCTGATGTGCCTAGATTTCTAAGAAGATTTAGCTAAAAGTTCACAAGGTTTACATAATAAGTTTCTTTAAACAGTTTTTCTGTTGTTTCCTAAATTTGGAATTCTTCACTTGAGCAAACTGTTTAAGGTGAGGGAATAATTCAAGTAACTATTCTAAATAACTTAAAGTAGAAGTTTAACGGAATTTATAACATAGTTAAATTTTTGAGCAAGGCAACGAAGCATACTCTTAAATCAGTGCTATTGAAGAAAATGTTAAATTTATGAATGTCGCTGCCCGTTGTTTTAAAAGTGATTTGCCATACAAGCTTCAGGAGACGCTTTGAAAATGTATAACCGTTGGATAATATTTTTTACCACGTTTATGCTATATTAATTATTATACTGGAAAATGTAATGGTAAGGCGTAACGCATATTGTATTAACCAAATTTTATTAACAACAAAAAGACGATGCGTGCTTACAATAACTTTATACGGTTATAAAATGAGAGTAAGCAGGTAGGGCAGCGGGGAACAAGGCAGATTTTTCGTTGCACAAAACAGAAAGTTTACTTTTAATCCCACTTGGCAAAAACATTGAAGGTACAGAAACTGACTGAATTCATTATTCTCCTGAGTTTTACGTAATAGGATGTAAGTAATGAGTAAACAAATGGCGCTTCGTTAGTCTTAACTCGCCGTTTAAACTTTTAAACTGTTGATAATTTTTCATTTACTCCATGCAGATTAACTAAATGCGTAAAATCCTTCACCGGAACACAAATACCACATAAATCAATCCCTTTTAAAGCAAAAAATGCACAATTCACCAACATATAAGAATAAAAAAAACTAAGCTCACCGAGCGAGGTAACAGAGTGGGAATATACTTATTTATATATGATCGGTGCAGACGATTGCAACGAAAACGGGGAGGTGCATAGTTACATGTTATAGCAGTCCCATATACAAAATTTCAACATTCTACGTCTACTCGTTCTTGAGTTATCATAGATACCTTGATACGTACATACAGACGTCAAGAAAAATTTTCATTTGAGTCCATTTTAAATCCAATTTACAATCCTTTTTGGCAGAAAGAGTCCTTTATTCTGTCCGTACGTACACATATTATTCAAAAACATCGTTCAAATGGTTTCAAGAGTGGTTGAAATGGATATTTTAGTTGAAATACGATACCCGAAATTCTTCGCTATTACTATATATTTAATTTACATTGTACAAAAAAGTAAAAATAATAATTAAAATTGATAAAAATGAACCAATTAATCTTCAGCTTGCTCGTCAATAATACTTGCTCCACACTGTACTCTTATACAGCAATAACTGCTCTTCAATATCCCATACTGCTTCTAGGACTTATGTTTAGTACATATTTAGCGTATTCCTAACTTAGCTTTGGCAGTTTTATTCCCAGCTGAGCCTCCGAGGAAAAGCTTCTTATATTATTCCAAACTAGATCTGATTTAAAAATATCTCTTCATCTCAGTATACCAAATTTGCGTTTTTATACCCCGTTTGTAAAAAAAGAAGATAGAGTCAGAGCTCTGAATATAGCAAGAATATTTTCATTAAAATTCGTATATTGGCACATCTATCGTTTACATTTCTCTTTATAGTTTATTTATATCTAAAAGAACTTTAATTAGGTCTTTTGAACCCAAATTTTGAGCTATGATTCAAGGATACTCTAGACAGCTATCTTACTTAGGGGTAATTTTAAGCGAGATAATTCTTAACTTTACAGAAGATAGTAAGTCAAATTAATAAAATGTACATACAAATAACAACATTAACACGAATATATCTAATTTATATCCTTTTAATCATACTTTATAATGCTCAAATGACAGCTTGTGGGTTAAGAGGTTTTTGTTTTTTACCTTTCGCAGTTAAATAAACAAAATCTGTTATTATTTATTCAGAATTTATGTATATTTTTTAAATCATGTTTGAAGTTTTAAAATTAGGAAAAAAAGAAACTTTCAGTTGACATATATTTTGAACCACAAAAATCTTTTAGTTTCTCAAACGCTATAGCATTCTCCTGTGCGTGCACTCTTAGTGTAAGCGTTTAATACATCCAAATAGCAAATCAAAGCTCCGTGATTCGAATACCAGCGAGGCACAATTGTTATATCACGCATTCTCGTTCGAAATGTATAACAGATTTTGCAGTAGCTCCTGGATTACAATGTGGTGGAATTTATCACTTTCGGATTTGTTGTGTTTTGGATTATTGTCACCATTTGGAGCCCGTGCTTCGTCGCAGTCGCCTTTTAAACGGTGTAGAATGGAAGGAATTATCCCATACGCTATGTTTGCTTTCGTGAGGCAAATGGTGAGTACATCTAGTTGGCACTCCAAGATCCGCAGGTAGAATTATATATCAGTTTGTTATTTTATACTAAATTTATTCTTATTGCCTATTAAATTTTATTTTAGATATATTTGAATACCATATAAATATTTATACTTATTGCCTTCCAATAGTAACAGCCATTGGATTTTTTAAGCTTGGTTTGGTTTATGTGATTACGGCAAAGCCTTGAGAGCTATCTCCCTAAGGGGAGCGATGACTTCGTGGACGGCTTTCTAAGGAAAACTGCGCTATACACGTTACACATGGAAAAAACCACGAAAACGCCCATGCAGCCAGCCCGTTCGGTGGATTTGAACCTCGGATCGAACGACCAGTGTTCAGCGGCTTCACCGCTCGGCTGCTTAAATGAATCACCTGTGTTTATTGCAGCAATAATATTGCTAGGAATTATTTTCGAACCAACAATAAAATGGTACTATTGTGAGAGGAAAATAATCGAAACAACGAACTTTGTAAGTCTTTTTAGTAGTAGAAAGTTTGGTTTGATAATACAGTTCCTTCTTTCTAACCGGAATGAACCAAAAACAAATTTAGACTGTATTTAGTTAGCTCCAGAAAAAGTTTTCGGAAGTTTATACACCAGATAAAGCTATCTGCAAGAATCTGTCTGTTACTGAAACACCTGAAAGTCTGTTACTGCATAAGACCTCCTTGGTCACGGAATGTAGCACTCAAGAGATCGCTATTTGGTACGAAGATGTTTATGCTTTCGGAAACCGGTTATATACGGTAAGTGATTATACACGTTGTAAACGGTACAAAACTTGCTAAGGAATATACAGATTACTTGTTTGCGACAAAGTAGTTTTAACTTTGTCGCGGCTGCTTTTAGAGAAAGGATATTGTATTATTATGGAATAACTGTTACAACTCTTCAGAGTTAGGTGGAATTTTATGAAATAAGAGAACAGATATTTTGAGAAACGCGAAGAGTAAGTAGAAAAGTACTTCCTCGAGAATTGAAAACTAAAAAATAAATAAAAGCAATTGATGGCAATTCAGAAATGTAAAATAATGGTAATGTGGTGAAGATATAAGAAGGGCGTGCATTTTGTAAGTTCGATTCATGACGCTGATATGGTCAAGATACAAGATAAAATATCTAAAGATGGAAAACCTAAGATTACAATGGATTATAATAACATCGTGGAAGGAGTAAAACCTTTGGTCCAACAGCTTGTATACTTTACATACTACATACAGCGTTTCGCGATCTCGACACAGGAAGTATTATAATATAATTGTTTGCTTTTTATTATATGTATCAATCTATATTTCTTCCCAGTTATGGGAAAGGAAAAGAAAGAACAAAAAGTAAAATTTGGAATTTAGACTTGAAGTAGCAGAAAGGATTCTAGAGCAATATCACGTGTGTTTATTGCAGTACTAATACTGATACACTAACAGATGTGTGAATATAAAACCTGTAGAATGACGAAATAATATTTTACTACTAACTGAAAGTCACTTTTTTGAAAATATACCTCGCAGAGACAAAACGAAATACCATGCTAGAAGATGTGTACTATGCTATAATAAAATGGATTCAACGGAAAAATATTCGCGGAACTTGTTAACACTGTGCTGCCGTATTAAGTACCACTCCATGTTTTAAAGTCTCAGACAATTATATGCACAAAAACATTATATATCATTATAACAATTATATACATAAAATATTATATATACAAATACATATATATTCATTAAATTATTTTATTACTATAACATTAGGTGCCTTATCAGCCCAAAAAGAAATTTCATTTGCGTCGAATCTCTGTAAATGCATCGTTGAGTCTCTTGCCATTCGACAAAATGTAAAATATTTAGCTTTCAAACTGAATCCGTCTGTTACCTTGCTTCTGTCGTGAGCGATAGAGCCGTTGTAGTATCACGTGTTGCTGTCCTTTTTCAGCCCAAAAGTGGACACTCGAAATGGATTTTGCGTTGGTTCACTACGAATGCGTCATTTCACTTTTCATTCGTGTCTGTTGACATTCCTCAAAATGTAAGATATTGATCTCTCACACTGCATTTTGTGGATTAAAAAATTCAGCTATGTCTAAGCAATAGATGCTGTTCTTAAAAATATTTGCAACTTACTTTTGATTCGGACTGATTTAAGTAATAAAAAAAAATCTGAAAGCTTTCAGATTTTACATTACACCCAAAGGGGCATTTTTTAACGTTTTCTGTGTTATCTTTATTTACTAAATATCATGTTCTTCGCACTTAAACCATAAAATTCAATTCAAAAACAATGTCGCAAAATAATTTTAATATGTGTATACCTTTAGAATTTCCGATACACAGTCATGTTTTTTTTCGTACAGTGTTGCCATTGCTTGCTTTAAAATCTAAGTTTGTTAATAAAAAATTCGTTAAAGTGTTACAAAATATGAAATTAATAATAAAACTAATTCCAAATTTCAAATTTGGGCTTACAGATGCCCATATTCGGAGGAGGATTTCTTTATTCAGAATTAGATGGATCGAGGTATCGTTGTTTGATCACAATGAGAGAAGCATACATACATTTATGCAAATTCTTCATTATTTAATTTTTATAAATATAACCCAAGGCGATAAAATGTGTTGGCAATAGTTTGAAAAGTGATACGGACATTTACAGTAAATCGACACAGAATGTCAAAACGAAATTAATAGTCCTTCTGAGTTAGCGCTCCTTTAGGCTAAAAATGCATTAAACTCACGATATAGCTAATTAAAAATATTGAATATTTTCACAGAATTACGTTACATATTTTTGATTATCTATTTCATATTTTTGAAAATTTTAATGAATTATTAGCAAACTCAACGATTTGAAAACGAGTAATGGCAACACCGTACGGAATAAAACATTTTTATCTCCACCGCACCAGACTGTCTATCAGAAGTTCTAAAGATATACTATTTATAAATATTTTACGATTTTGCTGTTGAATTTAATTTTATGTGGCCTAAGTGCGAAGAACGCGATATTTAGTAAAGAAAGTTAACACACAAAACATTAAAATAAAAAGAACAAAAAAAGTTTTGCAAGCCGTTTTACTAAGAAAACTGAACATTGATATGATAAACTGAGAAAAGACTCAAAAAAATAGAAAAATATTTTCCTACGTTTAACATTGCGTCGAGAACTCTAATCATATTCTACTATACTGTATAAGGTATTTCTTCCGCCTTCTTCCCATGCCTCGGGGTGTAGTGGTCAGCACGCTCGACGCGTATTCGAGAAGTCCGTGATTTGAGTCCCGGCAAATGCATTGTTCATTTTCCCCATCTCCTGCTTTTAAATAACCTAATGACTCGACAACTGTTATGCTGCTTTAAAAATTTTGTAATTTTCCGTTGAAATGAATGGAGAAAGACCTAAGAAACGATGCTTAATCGTAAATCTAAAACGACAAAAGAAATGAGTTAGCAGGAGTAAGTGCGAAAGCAAACTGGTACACTGCGAGCATAGCGACAGCGTTAAAAAAACGTTAACAAACCCTTTTAGGCAATCATTAAAATCCGAAACATTTCAGATTTTTCTTTTGTCTATTGATTTGTAAATTAATTATTTAACATGCATTCTTACATTTTAAAAATTCAGAACTAGGCATTATTATATAGTAGATTAACAAAATGCAAAAAAATATTGGCAAATAATAAAATGTTAAATTTATTCAATTCATTGTTTGTTGTAGAAGGATATTATAACATTTCTATCATTTAAATTAAAATCAGTGTGAAATGGTAACTTTCTGTAAAGGTGCACGTATAGTTCCTTTCGAAAATAACTCTATTTCTCTAGCTCAGAGAGACTGTTATTTAACAAAGCATCTAGGGAGAAAACAATCGTCATGTCACTATCTAGACTCACAGATATCGCGCGTGCTTGAGAAGAAGGATTTGCTTAATCTAGCTAACGCTGAAGGGTTAAATGTGGGAAATGTTGATGTTAAAACATAATCTAAAAGTTTAAAATTAAATACCTAGCTCCATATTTGTACAGAAGTCAAACCTTTTATGCTTTATTACATTCTTGTACGAAGCAAAGAGGAAGGTTTGTAATCGCGAAAAATTTCGGGTGTCATATTTCAACTAAAATATCCATTTTGACCGCTACCGAATGCAATTTAACGATGTTTTTGCATGACATCTGTACGTAAAAACAAAATAAAGGACTCTTTTCCTCCAAACAAATTATGAAACTGATATAAAATGGATTCTGAAGAGAGTTTTTTATGGTGTCTGTGCGTACGTAAGTACGTATGTATGTATGTATCTTGCATAACTCAAAAACGAGTAGCCTCAGAACGTTGAAATTTTGTATATAGGACTGCTATAACATGTAGATGTACACCTCCTATTTGGTTGCAATTGAAAGCACCAAAAATATATAAATACATACATACATATATATATGTGGGGGAAACTTGAAGATGTTCTCTTTTAGTAAATTACACCTCCACACCTTCTCCACGCCACAGAAACATTTAATAATATAAACAAAAAGCTATACAGATTGAATTAGATAACAATGCTTTAGCGCCTTCTCGCGCTTGTTGGATACAATTCAAACACAGTTCTGCCTTAGTTTTGTTATTTTTAAATAACTGGTCGGCGCCTACTCGCGCTCGTTACCATTGTCACCACACCTTCACGCGGTTCTCTGATATCCTCGTCTCCAACTCGCTCTCGCTGCAGGCGCACAGGTGATGCCCTCTGGTGGTTATAGAACTCAGGGATCCCACAGTTTGGCGATCCTGACCTTGTTTTCGCCCTCGAAAACACGGAACAGTGACACTGGTACATCAAAGCAGAACCTGAAAATAGATTTAAAAAAAACAAAAGAAAAAAAATACAAGTTGCGGAGGGGCCGCACAGTCCTAAGCAGGAACAGTCCAGAGTTTCATATGATCAGCTGCTGTAGTGGTACAGCCAGGACCTTCATGCTGGCCTACTTTTTCCACCTGGTACCGGTCCTTGCCTTTTCTCGCTGTTACACGATATGGACTGAAGAACTTTGGTCTTAACTTTAATCCACCTCCATATTGCGTCCTTTGAATGGCCACTAGATCGTCCATGTTGTATACCTGTGCCTTTTTTCTCTTCTTATTGTACGTTCTTCTATTCTCTTCCTGAATTTTTAGGATGTTTTTCCTTGCTTCCTCTCTCATATCTTCTCGATCTTTCATCATATCATTTGTTTCTTCTTCTTCGAGAATTTCAATAATCTTTAAGTCCTCTCGATTTCTCATTTTCACACCAGTGAGGAGTTCAAAAGGGGAGCTCTTTGTGCTTCTGCTCTTAGTGCTGTTCAAGATCCGTTGTACATCTCCAACGTATTTGTACCACTTGGTAGGATCATCTATGGATAATTTGGATAGGACTGGAACCAGAGTCAGATGAATTCTTTCCACCTGCCCATTCCCTCTAGGAACTCCTGTAGTTGTAAATATGTGCTGGATCTTTTCTTGTCTGCAGTACTCTTCAAAGTCTTTGGACGTAAAAGCCGTACCTTTATCACTTACTATTCTTAATGGATTACCGAAAGTTGATTGTTGCAGTTTCAGCTTCTGCAATGCCTCTTGAGCTGATGTAGCCTTTACTGGATAGAGCCACACGAACTTTGTAAATGCATCAACGACGGTCAAGATATGATTATAGTTCTTATTTGTCGAAGGTAATGGCCCTATAAAATCAATGTGAAAAGTGCTCAACGGGATACTCTCTTTTGGTATGGGATTCAACAACCCTTCGCCTTTACCTCGTTTTTTGTCGCACAAAATACACTCTACACAATTTGAAATAACTTGTTCAATTCGTTTTCTAAGGTTAGGAATATAGAAGTCCATTTTCAGCAAATCTTCCGTTTTAGACACTGCGAAGTGTCCCTTGTTGTGGATACTACGTATGATTTCTAACTCCAATGCTTCGGGTACCACAAGTAACTCGCGACCACTGTCGAACTTGTATAATACACCATTTTTCACTAGGAAATCTTCCTTTAGTCCTTGCTCGACTAAAGATTTCAGCAACTGGAGACGCTCATCACTCTTTTGCGCAGCTGCAATTTTGGCAGTAACTTCTCCCTGAGAATAGGTAACCATCATGACAGCGTTTCTACTCAATGCGTCCACGTGCTTCATTTGCTGCCCAGATCTGTGAACAATTTCATAATCAAATTCTTCCAGAAGTAACGCCCATCTTGCCACTTTAGGAGTTAAATCTTTCTTGAACATAGTCTTTTGAAAAGCATCGCAGTCGGTAATTATTTTGACCTTAGATCCCAAAAGGTAATTTCTGAATTTCTTTAAAGCTTCCACTATAGCTAAAACTTCAAGCTCATAACTAGACAGCTTCTCTTGTTGCACGCTAGTTTTTTTACTCATGAAGTAAATGGGGTGCAATTGCCCATCATCAGACTTTTGTAGCAATACAGCGCCGAAACCACGACTGCTTGCGTCTGTATGCAATTCTAGCGGTGCTCCTTGTTTGAAAATATGCAAAACAGGACTTGTCGATAAAAGTTCTTTCAACTTGTTAAATGCCTCTTTTTGCTCAGGCCCAAATTTGAATTCTACCCCGTTACGAAGAAGATCACTTAGCGGTTTCGCTATTTTCGAATAGTTTGCAATAAATTTCCTAAAATATCCCGTCAGACCCAAGAAGCTCTGAATCTGCTTAAGGTTTTTGGGCTCCGGGAAATTTTGAACGGCCCTTGTTTTTTCAGAAGAGGGGCGAATTGTACCATTCTTAATGATATACCCGAGAAATTCTATTTTTCTTTTTAAAAACTGGCATTTCTTAAAATTAATCTCCAAACCGTACTCTTTGGCTACTTCTAAAACGCGCTTTAACTTTTCTAAACCTTCTTTCTCATTTCGCGCTGGAATAATAAAATCGTCCATGTAAGTAACAACAGTGTCATCCCGAATTAAATCTCTAAACACATTATAAATAAATCTTTGGAACACACTAGGCGACGTGCACAAACCAAAAGGCGCTTTTAGGAATTCATATAAACCTGCATGTGTAATGAATGCCAAATATTTAGTGCAGTTTTCCTCCACAGGAACATGAAAAAAACCATTTTTTAAGTCTAACGTCGAAAAAACCTTTGCTTCACCCAAATGATCTAAAACCTCTTCTACTTGTGCCATGGGAAAAGAATCCTTTACTATTTTTTTATTTAATTCCCTGAAGTCAACGCAAACACGTATCTGGCCTGATTTTTTTCTACACAAAACAATTGGCGAAGCATATTCTGAACAAGATGGCTTTATAATTCCATCCCTTAACCATTCATCTATTTGGTCATCAACAAGTTTTTGGTCAGCAAAAGGAATTCGCCTCGAACGCTGAGAAACTGGTATTTCATCTTTTAATACTACTTTCAGTTTTAATTCTGTACTACGCGGTTTTTCTCGTAGTTTATATTCTTTAATAAGAGTGGAAACAGTATTGCGTAATCCTTGGTCTGTAATGTGCGTTAAATCTATTTCGCTGTCTCCTTCAATGGCTGCAGAAATAAAAGACAAAAAATTCCTTTCCGAAGAGACGCAGTTATTACCATATTGCGTAATCATCACCCGATCAGAGCAGGTGCCACCCAGCTTTTCCAGACATGACGGTGGGAATATGCAATCCGTTATCAACTCATAAACCATTGCTGCCTCTAGTTCGATTGGTTTACCGCTTTTGTATAAAGAAAAAATAAACTTAGCCGTTTCCGCTTTAACCACGTGACCAAAAGAACTTTTGATTTCTATTAATCCCGATGGTATTTTATTCGGAAAAAGAGATTTCTTTACAACTATTAATTCACTTCCGGAATCTATTAAACATTTTATTTTCCTACCATCAATCAACAGTTCAATAAATTCTAACTCATTCCTAGTTGTATTATCCGATCTAATTTTCAA
>KK120754.1:505699-519329 GCA_000611955.2 Stegodyphus mimosarum | reverse complement strand
TTGTGTTTTCCTGCATCTTTCAATTTTTAATATAGATATTTTGAGTTTTTATGTATTTTTCCTTGTCGCGAAATGAGAACTGAATTAATTGAATTAGAAATATATCTGTAATGAAATTCGAGGAAATAAGTTTAAATGAAAGGCAGGAAAAAATGCGGATAATTTAATATTCCGTACGAGAAGGTCATGTGGTGTATACATCAGATTTTTAAGTCACATTTTCGTTTTCTTGCTGTTAAGTAATTAAGTAACGCATGTAATAAATCCATTGCATTTTATTAACGGAGAATTCGATGCCATTACGTTTCCATTCCATGCAATCCTGCTTCCATTCCATACCGCAGGTCTGCTTGGGTTGATCCTACGTCGATGTCGATAATTTGCAGGTGTCTTAATAATTGAATCAAACTGTGTCTTTCTTGATTATATGCTGTTGCTGATTGTAAGACATTTCTACACTATGTGAATGGCGATTTTATGCCGACATCTATCCTGTGCTGATATGAATCCCATAGTGATGTCGATCTTGCGCCTGCATCGATCTGTACCGTCGACAAGTCAATGCTATTGTCAACCCAATACAATATTAATCACATGTCTTTGACTCGATTCTGCGCAGGTGACAACTGAGCATTAATCCTTTTATTCATTATTAAATCATTACCAAAATTCCTTCGTTTTCTTTATCGCATGTCTACACCACAGAGAGTTGATTATACGCAATGTCAAGCCTGTGCAGTATGGATTCTGCCCAGTTTCGAGCTTATGAATCCCCGCCTATTTTTAGATATTTCCGTGCTATATTAAGAACATTCATTTGTGCTTCTCATTTCATTGCACTGGAAGCACATATTTTAACTGTCAGCCATCGCTTAAAAGGAGGTCGTACGTTATTGAATGCTGCTGCCCATTAATAGGAAGTCTTTCTAGTAGAGTTTCCGCCCAGTGTGCGTTGCAAAATAGATTCTTGATTAATTCTAAAATCTGTCGCGCTTCCACGAAAGACACTCCACATCCTTCAAATCATGCGGGTGTCCTCGCTTTACAGCTAGCGTTTTACGTACCAACTACCATTAAGTCGCGCGGCGTTCTACACAAGCCCATTAGTAGCTTTACCGGAATGAGCAGCGGGGTATCGACTTCGCCCAATTGCCTGTGGCGGCGCTGCGTTCATGATTCCAGAAGTCATTAGGAAAGCGAGAAGTTAGTTGGCGATTATTAGAGCTTCGGTGGATATCGCGTTGTCGCTGCCACCGGCCTTTAAACTGTTCCCTAAAACGCATCCAGATTAAGACTAAGTAGTTAATGTCGCTGGCGGAAAGTGCGAAGAAGGAGGTTTGTCTCTCAACTAGGGAACGTGTTCCCGGACGGTATGAAAAGTCCTCCTAATACACGATCTATATAAGTAGTCTTGAGAAATCAGTGGATCCAGTTGATATTCTTCGATTAAGAAACAGACTGTAAGCCTAGCTTTTACTCGGGAAATGGGAATAATAACAGTTTCAAGTGTTACATGTTGAAGAGGTTGTTAAATTCATAAATCTGCTGCGATTAATATGATATTTGCTAACCAGGGCAAATAAATTTTGAGCGCTGTGGAGGATAAAAGAAAGAGCAAGTATCCGGCCATGTGTGTGGGGAAGGGGTTGAATAGTTACTGAATATGTTTCGAGTTCAATGCTTCATTGCTCATAAAGGAGACAGTAAATTCACGCCAAATTTTCATAAAAAGTCAGGAAGGGATTCATTCATTGCCCGATTTAAATAACTGCAGAGTTCGGGCAAAACTCTTACAAAGGCCCTCCGCTTTCAGTTTTTTACAGTGTAGCAGATATGACGCCATGAATTATAGTATTTTACGAAATAATCTCTCTTCTTTTTTTTATTTAAAGTTTTCTAAACAAAATAAATGCACTCTTCTATATGTTATATTATTCATCGTTGCATTATCATATTTTGAAATTTATTACGCGTAAAGTGAAATGTAAGTTTACGCATTTTAAAATGGCTCTTACACTGAAAAAACTCAATAAAAAGCTTTTAAAGAATTTTTACTGATTTCACTCTAAACATTTAATAAATATATCACAGGGTAAAGATTAAAAAAAAGTGAGGAGGGGACAGCGCTGATGTAACCAGTTCGTTCGCTAGGATTCGAATTTGAGTTCCGAATTACCAGTGCTATGTGGTTTGCTCGATTTGCCTTCTGATTGCTTATGTTCTTTTCTAAAATAAATATGAGTGTAGTGTAAAATAAGTAGCACAAAATTAAAGCGAGTAACTCATTATATGAACAATATGCACAATAAGATTTATTGTGTGAAATTAATAATCATTTATAATCATAATGTTACGAATAACTACGAGCATTTTTCACCGTGTAATACGTTCCATTCTGGATTGAAAGCCATTTTATTACTCATTTACAGTCAACATTTTGTAAGTATTCTTTCTTTATATCAAAGACAATCAATAATGCATTAATGTGTATAATTCTGAAATGTTTGAGAGCATATACCTTCTCCCCATGTTATTAAGTCCATGTGATTGTTTAATTCTAATGTATTGTTTATTTGAAATCACATATTTATTTTTATATTAATTCTTTCCTGTACCTTGTATTTCTTATTTTAGTCTTTACCAAAATATGAATTAGGATGAATGACATTAATTAATGTTTTGTTAATTTTGACGAATATGTTTTATAATACTGAATGGAATATATTCTGTATTTACGAAGATGTTTACTTAAACAGTGTTTAATTTTTAATTTGAATTCTATACTGATGAAATGTTTTATACTTTCGAGTAGAATATATGCCGTATTTGCGAAGATGTTTAAATACTACTGAATTCTGTTATTAGATATGCTCTATGCTATGAAATGCTTTGTAATATTGAACATAAATATTTTCTGTAAGTAAAGGGTTTTTTTTTTTTTTTTTTGAAGAATGCTCAAAGAGAAAATATGGCGATGACGACTGTAACCATGTTTGTGAAAGATGCCAATATTTCTGACTTTTTTCTTTAGATATCTTAGGAATATCCGATCCAGTAGAGATAAAATGATGAAAAAAAAAGGAATTTCTTACGAAAAGGTATTTTCAAGTGATTCTAAGAATTAAAGATGATGGGAAGTACCAAGGTGTTTTACCATGGAAAGACAATCATTTGCCTCTCGACATCAATAGAGCGATAAGAAAACTTGAAACCTCAACTAAAAAGCACAATTCAAAAAAAAATATTCGATACCTATGATGACGTCTTTAAAAAAAAAGGATTTGAATTGCTAGGAGGGTGATCCTAGCAATTCAATCCTGTGTTATCCTACAAAATCCTTTGTTATCCTACAAAAGGAAAGAATTTAGACACCGTCGAGATATAGACGTTGGCGAACTGAAGAAACGTCTGAAAAATAATAATAATACCAACTTGATCCGTAATGTCTGCATTCATAATTTTTCTCTTCATTTGAAAGAAAGAAAATCAGAAGCTTTGATAACATACAAGGACGAAGAAGGAATTATCAGACTGAAAACAAAAATTACATTTCGAAAGAATACAGAGAACTTTAGACATCCAGTTGTTTTATCGGGAAAGCATCAAGCTCTCAAAAGGTTAATTATGACTTACCACCAGAAGAAATCTTATGCTGGATTTCAAATGTTGTTTGACAGTCTATGAAAACATTATTGGATTTTAAATACCGCATGTTCCGGTGTATAACACGTACCTGTAATTTCAAGCTACATTTTGTTTTTATTTTTAGATACATTCGCCGTATAACGTGCACCTTTTTCGTTACAAAGAATCCTACAAGATACATGTACGATGCTGTTCCCTTCTGAAGTCATTTATTCGAAGATTTTTCGCAGGCTTTCGAACAATGGTATATTGATTTGATAAGCGATAAAGGTACCCAAATGTGCGTAGGGTAAATAGGAATAAAATTTTGAGTAAACTGTTTAAAATAAAATTTTGAGGTAATAAATAATTCTGCAGAGAAGACGCGTTGTATTCTCTATGCAGGTGTGCACAGGAATGTTATTGTAGGGTTTTGAGAAAAGAGGAAAATAATTTGGGATACGCATGTACTCCCGACCCAAATGAATTTGCGAAGTTAGGAAAACGATGTTTACTTTTTGTGTAGTAATATGAAGCCTCTTAGAAGTGAACATCGAAGACTTTAGTGAATCACATTTGCTTTAGCTGAAATACAGTTAATCTAGTGTTCACTTTAGTAGTAAATATGGTTCCTGACAAAACAACAACAACAAAAAAAAAACAAAAAAAAACAGACAACTGGTTTCAAATGCAAATTCATTCGATTTGCGAAAGAAAATGGCAATCGTGCTGCAGCAATGATGCTTGGTATCGGTGAAAGCTACATACGTGAGAGGAAGAAAATGAATTAATCAGAATAATTAATATGCCAAAGAATAATATTATTTGCGGAAAGAAAAAACGAAATGGCCTATCTTAGAAGAAAGTGTTGCAAACTGGGTTATGGATAATCGCCAGAATCGCCGGTAACCTCATATAGGTTACACGTAGAAATAAAATTTTTGTATGCTCATCTATTCCTTATTTTTAAATTTATCATTTTATATCCGGCGTATAACGTGTACCCGTAAATTTCAATCTATGTAAAAGTGTGCGTTATATGCCGCGTAATTGTATTAAAAGCGCGCGTTATACTCCGGCGTATATGGTAAAAACCTCGCTCATGTACATAACAAAATATTCTTTTAATAAACCTACTTCTACACTCCCATATTTTTGTTAATTCTATAAGTTGTCCTGCTGTCGCTTCCAAGAAACAAACTAACAACAATTACTAGTGCTAAAAAACTTTAAGAGAATAAAATTAAATGAAAGTACGTATAAAATTCGATTTACATGTTATCTAAATTCCAGCAACTACCTCCCCGTATAACTGTTTAGCGTTTCAAAAACGCCTACTTAGCTGTAAATTGGTACTGGCCTGTAAATTGGTGCATGAAATTTGTATCTATGAGAACGTTGAATTAGAATCCCCTCTTCCAGAACCGATTTATTAAATAAAAGTTAAAATGAGTGTTTTGCTGTCTTAATTGCTTCGAATTCTGGAAACCTTGCAAGTAGCAATGGTCAGGATCTGATAATTTTTAGTTGTACTACAAGATGTACCTTTCATTAAACATTTTGGCTAAGTTTTGCATCCTGGCTGTCTTGCTAATGTTTAGAATTCTATTTAATTTCAAAGGATATAAAAATGTAACTCGGTAACTACTTAGATTTAACCTTATAATAAAGCACGACGTTTTATTGTACGATTAACCAAAGCTCTGAAATTATTTAATTATAATACATGATGTAAAATAACAAAATATTTTTTGCCGTCATATGTAAAAAACGGCATTAAAGGTGTGCTTTATTAGTTACCGTAATGCTGCAAATATTCAGAAAAGTTATCAGTTTTATTATTATAAAGCTAAATGTATTTTGTGTTTGTTTGCTTGGAGTATATCCCACTCGATCGACAATAACATCAGATAAGGTCTCTGAAAGCAGGGCAAGCCCATAAAATTCATCCTGTCAAGGGTCAAGATGGCGCCTGTCGTTGGCAAGAGCCTTGAGCACCAATTTCGGTGATAGTACGAAGCTGAGTTCCGCCCCCAATTTTGAAGAAGCGAACCCTGGGGGGGGGCGGATGAGTCCAAGGATCTCCAACCCTCTTTTCCTACAATCAATCTCTCGAGAGGGCTTTCGGATCGCCATATATTTAGAATGTCCCCCTGCCGCGCGGGCACTTTTCCGGGATTCGAAACCTGGCCCTTCGGTAAGGCAGTCTACATCGCTAACCGCTATCCCGATTGGGCTGCAAAAGTATTTTAAATTATATCAATTAGAACTACTAATGGAAAAGTAAAATAAAAAAATTAATTATTAAGAACTTTGTCAATAGTGTTTTCTAAAGCGATTTTGTTCTTATTTTTTCCATGGACTGGTTAAATTTAAAAGATATAATAAAGACCCTCGCCGAGTGCCATCATTCTGATAACTGGCTACTTGACACTCTTGGAAGGTAAATTAAAAGTTTTCAAAATTCTCTTGTTAGCCTAATATAACTACCTAAAACGTTGGAAAGAGTCCGGTTACAGAAGTTCCCAAAGAAAGTTTGCAGCAGTTTGCGAAAAAGCAATAATTTTAATTATTCTGACCCTTTAGAGACTGATATTTAAGAGCCGCTGCTTTCTGACACACAGTGATAGCTGCATTTCCCCTGAGTGTGATAAAAGGGAGAAGCCTTAGAAAAGTCGAGATTTGTTTCTGAGTGCTTTCCGTTCCTATTTTGTAGGTTTACGACCCACTGGGGTTAAAATGTCAAGAGATGCCTTTACAAAGGTTAATTCAGAGGAGAAAAAACATGCAACAACGCTATCTTCTAGAATTTTTTATGAAGGCCTATAAAAAAGGGACTCTTAAACGACAATAACTCCTTGTAGCTTTTACGTCAGATGAATAATGTGATAAATAAACACAGTGCCGTTTTCCAACTTCAGTAACTTTAGGACTACATTCGCTTCATTCCCATGTTTGGTTAGTAAAAAGCGAAATAAGGACACCCGGGCGATATTATGATCTGTTCGTTTATTCAGTATTTTGTTTCAAAAAACCAATTACGAAAAACAACTCGAGACTCACAAGAAATTCCAGTGTTTTTATTTTTTTATTTTTAAGATTACGAAACTGCATCTCCTCTTGTCAGATTTTCAGATAACTCTGGGAATTTTTTAAATTTCTTTATTGCTTAACTTGTAGACACTAAGTCGAATAGTGTTTGGTTATATATGTCATGAATATCATGGAATGAACATCGGCAACATTGAACGCTAACATATTTATTAATAATCTACGAAAATTACTAATAACATTACAAATAATATCAACAATACAAATTAACGCAACACAACGTATTACTATTTGCATCCAATGAGTAAATAATACGTTAACCAATGGCATTTCAAATTACAATTAAGTATCTTCATTGTCCTAAGACAAAAGTCCTGCCAGCGGCAAATTTTTAGAGTTCTCTTTGATTGAGAATTTGAGTGGTCTGTGTACTTACTCTGTCTAATACATTTTGCAAATTGTAACAGTTGCGCTCCTGTACTATTTGAAGCCGATTGATTTAAAGACGATATCAGAGGAATATTTCAGTGATTGATGAATGGTCGCCTTGCAATTATGGATTGTTTCGGTAGCGTAAACATTTTAGACCGTTCGGCCTCTCTGACACCGGACATGAAGTTACGTTTCTAATGTCGAATACTGAAGAGTAGTAGAATCTGCCAAATGTCAAGTGTCATGTTCTGCAGTGTCACAGCATGTTGTCTCATACCTTAATTTAGTGGCTCCACAGTTTGGAGTTAGGCCCTTAGGGAGCAATTTATGTGGCGAACACACTTTAACATTCTCATATACATATGAACTGCTGCATTACTTTTAGGCTTTTCAAAGCAGGAAACGTAGCACATTAACTTTTGCCCTTCTCATAATTCAAACTACGGATCTTCTGTTCGGAAGCTGGTTATGTTAGTCACATTGATCACAATAGCACAAAATACGAACAACATAATTTACATCACAAACTATGATAATTCGTTTCAATATTGGTTTGGTTTATTTGATTATGGAAAAGCCTTCCGCCTTCCAGAGTTATCTGCCTACAGGGAGATAGGAATTCGTAGGGTACTTTTTAACGGGAATTAAGCTAGTACATCGTACGGCATCCGCGGAGCCACTCAGGGCTCGCAAATCTGAAAGGGTCGTAATTCTTGAATGTAGCGCGTAAGAGCTTTTTTTGCCCTAGCGGTAGAGGATTACGCTCCCGTATCATGGCTTCAAGATCTGTCGTCGAAACTAACGCGCCTCTCCGACTGCACTTTTGATTCGACACGTAGATGTTGCCAAGAGCAAGCCTTCGCTAAACCGCCGAAAGGACTGAACTACGGCGAGCTATAAATTACCTCGGCCCTCGATCCAGCGTGTGTATACAAAACACATATTATATGTAATGTGGAGAAAAACACGAAACGTCCATGCAGCCAGCCCATTCCCTGGGATTTGAATCCGGGTTGGAACTAACAGTGTCCAACCATTTTACCGTTAGGCCTCATTTTAATCTAACAAATTAAGATTTCTTAAATTTGGAAAGCAATTTCCCACCAAACTCTACAGGTATATAACCTCCCCCATCTTTCAGGATGACTGAGATTTCCAGTGGAGGCTGTCGTATTAGAGACCGTTCAATACAAATGTATTGCGTCTTAGAGAGGCGATCGCTTAAACAGGGCTCATTCTATCAGTTCATATTTCAGCATCTAAACACATTGTTTTTCATGTAATTAGTTATGACCGAAATTGATTGATTAATGGGGCATCAAAAACAATACTAATTAGTTTTAAATATAGAAATGTCATAAAAATAAGCTCATTAAAGTAGTATTGTCATAAAAATAAGCACTATTAAAGTAGATGTACTTCAGATCGCACAGAATTATTAAGAAGGCATAGCTCAGGGGAGAAGTGAAATTTCCATACACCTATATATATTCAAATTATACATCGATCGATGTTACAGTGTCTGCATTGTTACACGTTTTTATTATGACTACGAGGTTTTCTTTAGAAGCTCCAGAGGCAACGTGCAGAATAACCTAACATCTGATAAAGCTGAAAAATATCTTTTTTTCTTTTAAATCAAACGTCAAACAAAATTGCTAGAACTTCCCTATTTCTGGAATATTTAAAATTTGTATTGAAACACAGGGTTCATGTAGCAGAAAAATGAATAATGTTTAGCACCTACATTGAAATTTTATTTTAATTAAAACTATCAGTAAATGAAAATTAAAAAAAACATTTCTATACATTTTATTTATTAAATTTGAAACTGCAATCTGAATACTTCGAATTATAGTCTGACATTTCAAAAAGGAGTTTTTAATGAGAAAGTTTTAAAAATAAATAACATTAAAACCAAAACGGCAATAAAATTTTTAAAAATCTGCAACCTGATTTTCACATTTAAATTTTAATATAACGCAAGAAAAAAATTCGAAAATAAGCAATTACTGCAAGCGACGAGGTTAAAAACGAGTCCTTAATAATTCAAATTCAGAGTGTAAAACCATGTATTTAAAATGAGAGGTTCCAATTGCAAAGCCAAACAGTAGATTTAAAAAATAAATTCTTTGATATTATTCTATTCTAAATGAACGCCAAGTGGCATCTTGTTAAAATAAGGGTGTTTATAAAATCCCGGACCCATTTTGCTGTTTAATAACTCATAAAATAATGAAGATATAAACAGACTGGATGGCATTTATTGATGGAATAACTTATATATTTTCCTTTTCAGGTTTGAATATCTTTACGTTTGTAAATATCGTCTGCTTATTAATTGCATTTTTCTCTCTTTTGTTTTTGGCAACTATTAATCGCCATAATGCGCGCATATGGGGATCTGAAAACCCCCATGAATACCGTGAGGCACAAAGGACTAATGCACGAACGAGTCATTGGGCCTTTCTTTTTTACAGAAAAGACGGTCTCATCAGTCGTACACTTAGACATGTTGGAAAACTTCGTATTTCCACAACTAGAAGAGCTTCAGCCACATTTTTTTTTTTTTGCAACAAGATGGTGAACCACCTCATTGGGGTACCATCGTTTGTAGTTCTTTGAATGACCATTTTACAGGAAGATGGACTGGGCGAGGATGTCCAATTCCTTGGCCACCCAGATCACCTGATATAATGCCGCTGGACATTTTCCTTTGGGGATTTGCAAAGGAAAACGTTTACAGGAGGAGAGTGTCGAACATTGATGACCTAAAAGCCAGAATTACAACCGCAACAGCCTGTGTGGATGCCGACATGCTTGCCGGTACCTGGCGTGAAATTCAATATCGACTTGATATTCTCCGTGCGACGAATGGGACACACGTGGAAGTTCATTGCCAAGGGTCATGAAACTTTTTGAGTCTATCTCACTATTTATGTTATTAATTTTAATCTATCTTTACTATTTTATGAGTTATTAAACATCAAAATGGGTCCGGGACTTTATAAATACCCTGTATATTCGTGCCGCTTTTGCATAATGAAATAAGAAAGCGGCCAACCGGCGGCCGGCGGTAAGTATCTGAACACTGGTAGTTGAATCCGTGGTTTGAAACCCGTTGAACGGGTTGGCTACAAGTGCATTTTCGTGGTTTTCTCCATAAGCCAGTTTCCCTTAAAAAGTCCTCTACGATGGCATCCTTTGCACTGGGCAGTTAGATAGCTCTTCGAGCGCTTTATCATAACTAAATAAATGAAACTAGGTAAGAAGCGGAAAAACGAACGTGTGCCAAGCTATATAGTGGCAGGAGAGAAATCATTCTGTGCCTTGTACCTGAGCCACAGTTTTTTTTCACACCGAGGTTTACCTAAGCTAACGGAGATATCTGGCAAAGCCGACGCAACGTGAAGACTTTTCATATTTAAGAAACTTTCTATTATGTTACATTACTTTTTCCATTACGTTGGGCTATTATACGCATATCATTACGTAATGCTATTACGCGTGTATCGCTACGTTTCATATTACATTCCATTACGATTCATATTTCTGAAACTTTCCATCATATCCTTCCATTGCCAGCGATTCTCTTAAACCTTTTTTGATTATGACGTTAGCAACATCTTTGTTAGCAACATCTTTAGCCATGACTTTTCATATTCCGGAAATTTTGTATTACGTTATATTATTATACTTATTATACGTATATGATTAACCTATGCTATTACATTTATCATTACGTTTCATATTTGTGAAATTTTCCATTATATCCTTTCATTACAGGCGATTTGGTTAAACCTTTAATGATGAAGGTAGCAACATCTTTAGCGAAAACTTCTAATATTTCTAAAATTTTTCTTTACGTTATGCTATTATGCATATAACATCCATGGAACATGGCAAATATTTCCTATGCACCGAAGACCGCAAACAAAATTGTCGACTCATACATTATAGAAAATCCTGAGATTGTAAGATCTTTTTTCCTTCGCTGTCATAAAGTTCAATGATTTTACTAGGAAACCTGGCGGCTTCTCGCACAGGAGTGAACGATAACAGCACAGAAGAAGGGTTAAATAAACACTTTATTATTCTTCAAACTCTTAAGTCAAATGCAAGTGCGCTGAAAAAAAAAATAAATAAATACATGGAACAGTTCAATATCTCCCGTTCTACTGGCCCGATTGACGAACTTAAATTTTGTAATTTTTGGTGAGAAATTTATGGAATTTTTTTTTAAATTTATCTTGGCGGATTTGTTTTCTGTTTGCGCTAGGAATAATTCACTTAGTGAACTTCTTAATTTATAGCAACCTATTTTCCTTTCCTTTTTTTCATTGTCCAGGAGCGGAAAAGAAGTCATTGTTCATACTTTCAAATCATTTTAACAGAGTGCGTCAACCACATTTTCGTTATTATCGCTTATAATAAATAAGCCAAATTTCCAAACTCGCCAAAATGTAAATTTACGTATATCTTAAGAAATTTTGAATAACAAACTCTAATTCTTTGCAGGTATACTTCGCAATACATCTACTTTGAGATGACGGCAAAAATTTTATAGGTTATAATTCAAATTGTTTTTCGAAATATTTATAAAAATTACTTAAAAATACAAATTTTAAAAATAAATCACAAAAATGGCAAATTTTATTTGAAATGAACCTAAATTTCGAAATATGAAAGGAAGAATCAAATAAGTTTGATAAAAAAGAGATATTAATAGATATATACCAAATTCAATTAACATTGAGGAGCTAAAACTGTGAGAGCTAATGTTTTTAAAAGGGCCCACCAGCGGCCGAGCGGTAAAGACGCTGAACACTGGTAGTTCGGTCCGAGGTTCGAATCCCGCGAACGGGTTGGCTGCATGGGCGTTTTCGTGGTTTTCCCCATGTGTAACGTGTATACGAGCCAGTTTCCCTTAGAAAGTCCTCCACGAAGGCATCCCTCCCCTTAGGCAGATAGCCCTCGTGTGCTTTGCCATAATTGAATAACCTAACCTGTTTTTAAAAACTATTGGCGTATGATTTCAGAGAAATTCCTATTTTGTGTCAAAATACCTATATTAGAACAATACTGTAAATAATACATATCCTAAGTCGTGCTTTCCAGAGATAAAAAAAAAAGCGGCCCAGTAGAATGGAAGATATAAAACTGTCTTCCCCCTCTTTTTTTTTTCGCAGTGTACTTCGTGCTGACAACAACACTGACGACTTGCAATGGAACTTAAGAAACATTTAACAATAAACTCACAGATAAGTAGTAGTGCTGAACTAATAATTCTAGTTTAAGGCTTACAAGGCTGACAACACAGCCTACTTGGCGATATACTTATTAAATGACCTAAAAGGCGTATCAGCAATTCAGCGTAACAATAGCGAGGACAGACTAGTAACGTGCACCAGCTCGAAAAATCACGCTGAAAATAAACTTTCAGATTCTTCTGTTTTTATACTCTCTTCACTTGTCTTTAAATTTGCAACCTCGTGAGGATAGGAAAATGAGAGTTTCAGGAACGATAACAAGCCTAAAATAATTTGTTATGCAAATGAAGGGAAACCCTACAAGATTTTCAGAGTGAAAAATGTCAAAGATGGACAATGTCTTTGGTAAGATTCTAAGCACAGATCTTCAACTAACTAACTGACAATATTATTCACTTGTTCTACAAGAGCACCCAATGCGCCTTTTCTTATAAGTTTTTTGTTGGCATTCTTTATAAAAAGATATTTAATTTAATTTTGAACTTTAGTAACATCTTAAGCGCAGTTTTCCCAAAATGTTTATCTTGATACTTTCCATTAAACTCCTTTCACGTTCCATATGATTGTTAGCGGTCTCAGTTACGACACCTTGAGAGCCAATTTTGAATCCCATAGAATCCCCACAGCGGCTGAATGGTAAAATCGCTGCTAGCTCGACGTGGATTCAAATTCTAGAAAACGGGCTGGCTGCATTACATTTTACTTGCTTTCCATAACGTGTAAGTAAATACAAGCCAGTTTCCCTTACAAATCCTCCACGAAGCCCTCGAATGCTTTTTCATAATCTAAATAATTTCAATCAATCCGATCGGAGGAGGTGTAGATAGAGCGTTTAGTCTCTGTTTTTCAAGGATGTAATATTAGTCTGCCGCTCCGAGTATACCCTGAGCAGTGTTCGGGATGATAAGACAGTTAAATAACCAGTAAGCTCGGCCATTTCTAACCACTATTTAACGGGCAAATGTCCTGTTATTAGGAAGAGAACTTTATGCTAAGTTTATACTATGTTTCCATGTATTTATAACCATGTAATTTGGTATGCATCGTGATTGCGCAAAACATAAGATCTGTAAATTAATTATGTTACATTACATGAGGCCTATATCAGTTTTGTTGTTTAATTAAACACTGGATGTGATATTCGAATCCCAGAAGCTATGAATCGTGAAAAAATATGAGATTAAAAAATGAATAAATAAAATAAAACCTTATCCTTAATAATATATCTTTGCTCAAAATTTAAAGATTACTTT
>KK120754.1:475046-503451 GCA_000611955.2 Stegodyphus mimosarum | reverse complement strand
CGAAAAAAAGTACAAAACTGATTTAAAACCGATTCTGAAGACATTATTTCGTGGCGTCTGTGCGTACGTATGTATGTATGTATCTCGCATAACTCAAAACCGAGTAGCCTCAGAACGTTTAAATTTTGTACATAGAGCTGCTATAACATGTAGATGTGCACCTTCTATTTTGGTTGCAATGAGCCGCACCAAAAGTATATATATATATCCGCTCTGTTACTTAGCTCAGTGAGCTCAGTTTTTTATTCTTATATGTTGTTTTTATGCGCATTTTTTGCTATAAGATGATTAAATTATGTTCTTCTTCTTACCTTTGGATTAAGGCTTTATGCCTTTAGTAAATTTGCATGCAAGATTTGTAGAATTATCACCAATTTAAAAGTTGTTGCGGTTAAGCCCAATAATTTTTTTCATGGCAGCCATATTTGTTTACATTTGAAACTTAGTAGAACAGTGGATTTTATGGCAATCTAGAGAAACTAAACTTCGCAACAACAAAGATAACGCCTTCTTTTATTATTGCGAATTAAATCATGCTTAATCCATTCTGGAATTTATTCCAGGAGATAAGTGTTTAAGATCTACTTCGTAATTTTTAATATAGATATTTTGAGTTTTTAATGTATTTTTGCCTTGTTGCGAAGTGAGAACTGAATTAATTGAATGAGACTTACTGAATAGTCTGTGAAAACCTGGTTTTTCCCCTTTAGTGTTTTTTTTTCTGTATAATTTCTTTTATACATCGTTTTAGACTTATATAGTATTTGAATAGAGCATGTGGCAACGATTAGATAATTCTGCAGATGATATAAATAATTCTTGTGCATTCTGAATTATAAAATGAATGAGGAGTAACGCTGTGAACCTAACGCCAGAATGTTGCTATGGTAAACAAATAGAGTGAATTTTAAAGAGTGCATTTATTCTATTGTGGTGTGTGCGCTATCGACGAAGTAAATTTAATTCAATCCAATAAGTTTAAATGAAATGCAAAATGCATATAATTTAATATTCCATACAAGGAAGTCATTAGGCGTACACATCAGATGTTTTTTACATAGGTCAGAAACATTCAATACGTCGTCATCGCTAACATACGGCAAACATCTGTTGTTTTCTGTAAAGATTTGTTTGAACAGAACTAGAAAATCGGCTGATGCCCCGGCTGAAAGAAACTTGATGACTACATTTGTCAGCAAGACAGTTGTCCATTCAGAACCAGAGAATCCAATAATGAGCTCATCGACTACACTATCTCAGTTAAAATTTACCACAAAAATTGAGACAATTTGCGAGAATATCCGAATCGAAATTTGCCGTGAAGGAGAACTGAATGCATAGGACGAGAACATAACGCATTAATGGGCTGTCGGCCCCATTTTAATTTAATCTCAAGTAACTTTTTAACTTTTTAAATTTTCTGCAAACCTACGAACTTGTAATGAAAGGATTGACTGCTGATGATGTTAAATCCATAGACAGCCAATAGCAAACATCCTTTTGTATTACGAATCAGCCGATATAGCGGTTAATGACGCTGACTGCAATGTCGATCGGCCCGTGTTTGAATCGCGAAGAAGACATAGATGTTTAGCGTATAGTGTCTGTGCGGCAAGCAGCACGTAAAATACAGGGCGAGCCGAAAGTGCTCTGGTGAGGTCAGTGGTAGAGAAGAAAGACGAGTGAGAGAACTCGGACCTTCCCTTCCCGGAGTCTTCTTCCTGACACCTGGGTCAGAACTACACAGTTATGGCGGCGGGACTAGACCTCTGCGATCAATGGTGAAATTCTGGTGTCCCGTCCACTTCTACTTGTGCTTGTATTACGAACCGATTGCCAATTTCGTTGCAAAATGCGCAGCTAAATTTATTTTATTCTATTGTAATAAAAGAGATTGTAAGATCTACTTTTTTTTGCTAGCATACACTGCTACTAGACCCATTTAAAAATGTGTAGCGACTTATCGCTAAAACTAGAAAGATGGACACAAGAGAAGGGAGTAAAAGACTCCTTTATTGAACTCAATTATTTTCATGTACAAGAGTCTCTGTGCATCCATTTGTGGCGATAAAACTAAAGATAATGATAAACAGAAATCAATTTAAAGATAAGCTAGTAATTCAAGACTATGCAAATTAATTTAACCTAGCAGGTTGACGCAGAAACCTACACCGGTGTGATAATAACTTCGGCTGCAAGAATGCGAAGCCGAGATTCAAAATTCAAACAGCTTGTAGAAATAACAACATGCAGAATCAAAAGCGAAAACACGCTCCGACTAACCTCTTCGCTACTTCATTTTAAATACGCTCTCGTTCACGCTAACTTGTTTAAATCCTGGCGAAGAAACGCAAGGGAAACAAGAAGAGATAGAAAAAGGCTAACAAGTTAAAATAACTATTAGTAAAAATAATATAAACCCTTATAAGATAAATCAAAAGGGATCAGGGTACAAATAAGGATAAAGAGCAAAAGTGAAAACAAATAAGTATTGTTGCGTGCGTACAGGTTCGTAATGGATTGAATGCATAAGTCTGAAGATTAACAAAAATTTATTTTTATCAATAGAAATATTTCAGAACAGTTGAATTTCCCGCAGAAATATTCGTACAAGTGTTCACAGTATAATAAGCAGTTCCTACAAAGTACTAAGAACGTTAAACACAAAGCAATGCAAAGCGCATCTAAAGAGAAAGCTAACTCGGATTTATCTCAGTTCACGCGGAACTGCAATTCGCAACAACAATAACTAAGCAACTGGAAGCAGATGCTCTCTATTTGGCCTTAAATAGTTTTCAACAGGCCGCCGAGATATTTCTAGTCCTTTCTGCTTCTAAAAATTACTGGAAAGCAATATGAGGGTAGAATTACGGTTACAGCTCACATACTGGTCAATTACATTTATTCAATTTCAGTACATATTACGGTGATACAGGGAACGGACCAAGATGTCACCAATTGTCACCAAATTTGGCGATTCCTCGCCAAATTTGGCGATAGAGTAAGTCGCCAAAACCGTTGGTCGTTGTCTCGCCAAATTACCGAGATGCCCATTTACTTAGTGTTTAAAGCACTTACCCCTGTATTCTTACTTTCACTGCATAGCTTTCTCTTAAAATTTCTCTCGCTCTACATTACACAGAAAAATACAACAATTTTTTTTTTATAATTCTACTAAAATTACCTATTTAAGCACAAAATCCGTAACAATGCATTTCTTAATATTACTACTGAAATTGAAATCCCACCTTGACCAGGAACATGAGACAATCACAGGGAAGTATGTTCCGGAGAGAAGCTGAAGAATATAAAGTATGGTTAGCCTATCAGCAGACACTAAGGATCTTCTGCAGAGGAAGAAACATGACTCGCATTTCTCAAAGTGAATATCTGCTGAATTAGAAGCGGAAAGAGGTTCAGATTCTAGAACAGAAGTCAGTACCACCCTGAAGAAAAAGATGCATTTAGATAATTTTTAAACCAGTTGGAATACTTATTAAAAACTGGAAATCTTAAATGGTAGGTTTAAGGTTAGCTGCCATTTCAATCTTTAGTAGAAGGCTCAGAAATTTCAGACTAAAATGACTGTAAAAACTGTAACAATTGTGCAGTATTATGCCAATATTTATAACTAATAAATTAAAGAATTCCTCATTTCCAACATTATCAGTGTTTTAATACTATCTGATTCTTTTTTAGCCCAAATGAGCAATTTGCCCAGAGGCTCTATTAATTTCGTTTTGGTATTTTGCGTTGATTCACTATGACAGGCGAATGACTTTTTAAATTGTTGCCACCAAATATTAGAGCCCTGTATTATATTTAAAAAAACTAAATAATAAAGAATCTACATAAATGCCTATATGTTTCTCGCATTTTGATAAAACAGATGTACCTAGATGCCATCGAATTTTGAATAACGTACGTCTCCATCCGAATATGAGCATTTGGAGGCCTAAATGTGGAATTTGTTTTATTACCTATTTCATATTTTGTAAAACATTTATGTGTTTTTGAATATGAAACTCAACGATTTCAAAGCAAGCAATGGCAACACTGTACGAAAAAATAACCCATCTTTATCTCCAATGTATATCGGTTAATTCAAAAGATATGTTCTTTTAAATATTGTGATATTGCTGTTGAATTGAATTTTATGGTTTAAGTTCGAAGAACATGATATTGATTAAATAAAGGTAACGCACAAAACGTTAAATAAAACGCCCCTTTGGGCGCAACATAAAATCTGAAAGCTTTCAAAAATTTTTTAGGTAGTAAGTAATTTTTTTCCGATATCTGTCGATTCAAGACTAGTTTTCAATTATCTAGTTAAATAGCCTCCCGAATAATGAACATTATGCCTAATGAATTGTCATAGTAGAACTGATCTCTTTCACTACTGAAGGCAGCGCAGTATTTTTATTTTAATAATCTATCTAAATTTATTTCGCCTAGTGCGAAGTTGTTAATTGTTTTTTGACTTCCAACTTGCATCTCGTACTAATATGAATTTTGGAGACCGTTGCCACACATATTCAAAGAAAAGTAATGTCACGTGCTCCGTTGCTAAACTGATTAGGAAAAGTAATTTTCCTCTTACACTTAAACCGTGGTTTTCCTTCATTGTGTTTTACTTTCAGTTTCAACAACTGTCGCTGTAGTTTCTGTAAATAATTATTTCTCTATTTTCTTCAGGTTGGAAGATTTAAATTTTTATAACAGATTTTAATCATACGATCTTCAAATTTTCACAGGCTAGAAAAACTACCATTCACCGTCTAATAAACTAAGAATAACAAAATGGTCGATTTTGTAAAATATTTCTACTATATCCCTTTAATATTTAACCAGCTACATTGTGTTTAATTAATTTCAAAGCAATGATTCGTTTTCCTTATGACGTTTTCTTCCAAAGCATTAAAAAGTATCGAATAATTACGAAATATATATAAAATAAAAGTCTAAAGCTTTCAGATTTTATATTTATATTTATAATTTATTTATTACATTATATATATATATAATTTTATATTATTTTGCATTATTATTATATTTATATTTCAGATTTTATATTATTATTAATTTATATTATTATAAGACTCGTTTTTTAACGTTTCCTGTAGTACCTTTATTTATTAAATATCACGTTCTTCGCACTTGAAACACATAAAATTCAATTCAATAGCAATAGCACAAAATATTTAAAAATAACATATCATTAGGATTTCGGATAGACAGTCTCAAGCGCTAGAGATTAACAGGTGCAGTGTTGCCATTGCTCGCTTTGAAATCGTTGAGTTTGTTAATAAAAAATTCGTTAAAGTTTTACAAAATGTGAAATTGATAATAAAACAAATTCGAAATTCAAAATTCGGGCCTTCAGGTGTCCATGCCCGGGTGGAGGATTATTACTTAATTTCTTTTTCTTCCCTTTACTTAATTTCTTTTAAAGTAATGCAGGACGATAATATTTGGTGGCAACAATATTCGAAAAATGATTCAGCCTTTTATAGTGATTCAACGCAAAATTCCCTTTGGAGACTAAGTAGTCCTTCTGAGTTAACGCTCCTCTGGGTAAAAGGAATTGTATATATATATGTGTGTGTGTATGTGTGCGTGCATATACGTGTGTGTGTGTGTGTGCGTGCGTGCGTGTGTGCGTGTGTAAGATAAAAATATGTAAAGCGAAATTCTAACTGTATTTCACAATGGTTCCTTAACTGTTTATATTAAGTTGTGTATTTCCCCTTTCTTTTCTAAAAGTAGATTTGGTTTGGTTTGTTTGGTTTCGTTGACTATGGCAAAGCGCACTAGGGCTATCTGCCCAAGGAGAGGGATGTCTTCGTGGATGACTTTTTAAGGACAACTGGCTCGTATACACGTTACACATGGGAAAATCAAGAAATGGTCCAAGTAGCTAGCCCATTTGCCTGGATTCCAACCAGGTCGGAACTATCAGTGTGTAGTAATTTTATCCCTCGGTAGCTCGTGAGCTTTCTAAAAATTCTAATTGCTTAAAGTAAACCCTCTAAATTGCATCATTTCAAAATTAATAGTCATTATATGGCTTTTATATAACGTTGGTGACACAGATGGTTTAGCGAATCAAAACTAAAACAGCCAATAAGAATTTTAGAAAGTTATGGTTTTTGTAACTTATCACACTTGATCGACTGTAACATCAGATCAGGTATCTGAAATCAGACGAAGCCCACGAAATTCAACTTGCCAAGGGTTGGAGATTGCGCCTGTTGTTGGCAAGAGCCCTGGGCACCATACAGGTGACAGGACAGGAACAAGTACAGGGGGCACCACGCCATCGCCATTAACAAAAATGGTATAGCCCCCATGCACTACCTCTCTAGCGTACCGCCCCTTCCACATGAGACCTGATTACAGTAAACATAGGACATAGCACTAACAACATATAGGACGTAGCACAACATACTGTTACAACATACTTCCACACATAGGACATAGCATTAACATACTGTTACAAATTATTTACAATGCAAGAAGTTATGTTCATTATAGAGCTTGTTGGTTTTGGCATAACATATGCTTTATGATACCTAGGGTGTCATATTTGAATTATGTACTGGATGTTGTAGTGTGGTAATTAGGTAGGTAGTGTTCCATTTGGTCCAAGTTCAATGTTCAGAGTTTAGTGGTCCATGGGTGCACTACTTTAACATGTATTTTAGAATTGCATTTGATGCACAGTTCACTGTTTAGCTGTTTCAGTTCACGTGTGAAATACCTGCTGTAGGTTCTGCTACCTGTTTAAGGTGGTGTTTGATGAGTTGAAGGCACCCCTGTGACGATGCACTTCTTCTCTTGTGGAGTATGTGACCACTTTATCAGTGACACAATGGCATAGTTCCAGTGCATGTAGGCACAGGTACAATATAAATTGATAGCTTTCTTTTTTAGATAGTCCTTTTGGAGGACAGTTATTATGAGATACAGTCTTTGAGATCACGTTGCCGTTAGGTGGTTGTTGCTTGTTTCTCATTCTGGGGAGCACAGCTCGAGTCGATATTGATGTAGTGTGTCTATTAAATTTCGAAGGTTGTCTTACACATTTCTCCGCTTGATTAGAAACCTTAGGAATTCTATTCCGGAGTTTGTGGGATGGCGCACATGGTAAGGTGTAGTCAGGGGACATTGCAGAATGTAGTGATCGGGGTCGCCTATCTCCCTACATACACACACATTTGTTGAAGAGAGATTTCTTTCGCAGAAGTATATGGGAAACGGACCCTGACCGGAGATAAATTGTGTGAGGAAATAGTTCGAGATTATGCGTTCTTCATTAACCTTGGGCTGCAGACTGTGTGTCCGACGTCCAGTTTGGCCATTCGCTTAGGCCTCGTTGACACGTTTTTCAGCTTTAGTTTGATTGCTGATTGGGGCCATGGGGCGTGGATAAGGTCGCCTCGCTGTTCTATCGCAGGTTGCTATGCAAGGGTATCTGCCCTCTCATTGCCCTCGCAGTTGCTGTGACCCCTTGTCCATGTGAGGATAAAAGTTCTATTGCTGGATGAGATGATATTTGAGTTTCATATGTTATTGAAGAGCTGGTAGTAGGAGATTTTATTGCATATATTGATGACTGGCTATCCGTAATAATATGAATTACGTTGGTATGTGCTTGGAGAGAGCTTATGCTGTGTCTTATTGCTGCCAGCTCAGCTTGGAATACCCTATTGTCCGGTCGTAGATGCCCTTGCCATTCATACAGGTGACAGTACGACTTTCCCCATTTCCAACCGCAATTTTGATGGAGAGCACGCCGAGGGGGCGGCGGGTCCGTGGGCCTCTCAATTCTCTTCCCTTACCACTAACCTCTCGAGAGGACTCGCCACATATTCAGAGTGCCCCTATGCCCCACAGACACCATATATTTACAAATATCCATGCCTTCTCCGAGGTTCTAACTCGGACAGTTCGGCATGGCAGTCAGCGGCGCTAACCACTACCCATTTAGGCGTCTAAAAAGTTATTACTTAGACAATAAAAAGATCTCGAAATCGATATTAAATCTCTTTTCTAAGAGGTCGTCTCGAACACTTCATACTTGCTTTCCCCTTATTTTTCTAGTTAGATAGCCCTCCGCTGCTTCTGTTCTTCCCGCAACGATATGTAAAAAGTACAATTTATGGAACAGGAGTGTTTATTGCAGCCATTTCATTTATGTTGGCTTATTAAAATGTTTAACTAAAAAGAAATATTTAAATCGGCCATTATTTCAAGTTTCTTTATTACATATCTACTACGTCGCTATATTTTTCTGAATTATATACATCTAAAGAAAAACGAAAAACGAGCTAGAAAAATGAATAATGAGAAATTCCAAGAAAAATTTTCAATTTACTGAGTATTAGCAAAATTAATGTTGTTGCTTTTTCTAATCCCCTTGGGGAAGGAAAGCCTACACCAACAACAAATTTAATTAAAATACTTCAAAACTTTAAAATTTTTAAAGTTTTTTTAATATTCTCCTGAAATAATGAAATGAAATCCCGAACATAAAATAGATCTAACAATGACCGAATGATAATAAATTTTATTAATGCTTTCTGAATAACGATACTTAATTCTATATATTTTATTTCATTCTTATGTGCTTACTTATTTTATTTATTTTACAGATGCCAAATACACTTACTTCTGAAAGTTAAGCACGGAGAGGAAAATTTCCAAAAGCCAATCAGAATTGAAGAGGATGCAATTCGCTGCAGAGGTAGATGGAAGTATGCAAATATGTTAGGTAACAGCCAATCGCGCTTTCATGGGAAGAAATATGCAAAAAAGGCAGTCTTATAAGAAGCCAGCATTATGAATGGTTACAGAAGTTGATTGTAAGTGCTGATAGAAGGTGTTTAAAACTTTCATACGACTTGTTTTCAAGACATACGTGTTTCTATGACTTCCAGAAGACGAATGGAAGATTCTGAGCCCTGGCGTGCTGTGGAGCGCATTGAAGCAGAACAGTCGATCACAGATGTTGCTCCCGGCGTTCATCATTCTGTAATTTCACGTTTATGGAAACAATTCCAAACCAGACAGTTGTCCGAAGGCCCGTAGCCGGTCGCCCAAGGGTTACAACCCCCGCGGAAGATCGATATATTGCTATTGTAGCCAAGCGGAATCGCAGAGCAACCTCCACACGTGTGACATCTATGGTTACAGCGTCCATTGGTAAGGCGATATCTGCAGCTACTGTACGCCGAAGATTACATATGAGTGGACTGTATGCCCGGCTACCTCGAGTTTGTGTTCCTCTATCCATTCAATCAAGATTACAGTGGGGCACGATTACAGTGGTGCCGGGAACACGTCAAGTGGAATGTTTCTGACTGGGGCAATGACATGTTTACTGACGAGTCAAGATTTGCTCTGGAGGCAGATGACAAGCTTATAAGGATATGGCGTGAACAACGAACACGCAATCAGTCCCAAAACATCATCGAACATCACGTATTCTGAGGCGGAATCATTACGGTGTGGGCAGATATTTTTTATCAGGATACCGCAGCGACCTGCATATCTTTAAACGGGGTTCTTTGACGGCTGTCTGGTATCGAGATGAAGTCCTAGAACCCATTGTGAGATTGTACGCTGCAGCAGTTACCCCTACTTTTGTTTAAATGGACGATAACGCGCGTCCCCATAGAGCTGACATCCTCGATGACTACCTGGAGAGTGAAGGGATTACGCGTATGGCGTGGCCAGCATATTCGCCCGACCTTAATTCCCATTGAAAATCTTTGGGATGTTCTTGGCCGTGCTGTATCTTCACATTTTCTACCTCCAGCCACTCTTATTGAGCAGGAAACTGCTCTACAAGAAGAATGGCCATTGCTTAATTCTGCGGTGGTTGACCACCTCGTTGGAAGCATGGTCACAAAGTGTAGACTCTGTTTATTTTCACTTTATACATAATTCTGTTTAAGTGTCCAGTATGTCATTATCTGATAACTTACAAAAAGTTAATATTGTTTTCATTTCTATATATAATTATTGATTTTGTTTTATGCACAAATATATATTCTACTTTCCTGCCGAATTTTGCGTCAATGAAAGCAGTATTTATTGATTTTGTTTTACATTTTACATCTTCGTGCTTAACTTTTAGAAGTGAGTGTATTAGCGCTTAAGCCATTAGTTCACGGGCTGTCCAGTACTTCAGTGTCCTCATACCGAGATGTAACAATGTCCTCATACCGAGAAAGTGCAATACAATTATTTAAATGTTCAAAAATCATAGGCTCATTGGAGTCATACAAAATGCTGGTTGGGGAATCCATCACTCCAATTCTGTAGAGGTGTTCTTATGTGTTTATATTGTAAGGTTTTACTTATTTAATTCCAAAGTTCTATCTTAGAACCCCGTGAACACTGACGAGTGAATAATCGCTTAAGTGTGTGAATAAACATGTAAGCATAAGAAGGGTGAACTACCCTTTATTTCTCAGAATTAATATAATCAACTCCTATTGGAGTATACCAAAAGCCTCCACTTGGGTTTGAACTTAAATAATTATGAAACTAAACTTATATGGTATTTCTCCCGCCTTCTTCGGATGCCTTCGTGGTGTAGTGGTCTGTATGCTCGACGCGTAACCGAGAGGTCCGTGGTTCGATTCCCGGTGAAGGCACTGTTCATTTTTCAAAAAATCTCCAGCTTCCAAAAAACCTAATATCTCTGCAAACTAACTAAAGGTATTTGAAAGATATAGTCGAAGCTATCAGAATTCGAAGTAGTTGGCCCCTAAATATAAATTAAATCGACGAAGTGAAGCAAGGGCCTAAAGTATGGACAAACGTGGTAGCTCAGAGAGAACGTAGCCAAAAGGAAAAGGCGAGCTAGTCAGGAAAATTAGACTCTCTCTGTAGAAGTTGGTGAAGCATCGACTTAAATAGTACTCTTACACATTTGCATTCACGGCGTTTCTGAAATTTTATTCTGGCAGGATATTGTAAGCTGAAATTACAATAAATAGGAAAGAATCATAATTTAAAATACCTGTTAATAAACTTAAAATAAACCTTACAATATATATATATATATATATATATATATATATATATTTTTTAGTTGTTTTTAATTGATGGTAGATTGGTTTATCCCCCTTGATAAATCGACTAATCTGCTATCAATAACTTGAGAAACCAGTTTTTGTTATTTTTACTATTTAATTTTTACTTTTGATTTCGGCAGTTTTGCGATTTACCTTTTTCCTTAAATGTTTTTAAAGCAAAGGAGGAGTACAGAATTCTTTTTAAGATTCTGACTAAAACCTTATCGATGATGATTTTTCCTTGGATATGGTATATGGAATGTTTTCTTATTATAATTTATCGTGAATTATTGGTTTATATATATTGAGACTAAGACCCGAACCTTAGGCTAATTTTGATACAAGTGTTTGCTATTTGACAAAATTAATAAAGTAAATAAAATCAAAATAAACATAAAAATATCCAAGGGATGATCTCTACATCAATAGGATTATTTAGAAACAGAAAAGTGTAAGTGAACAACGTTTCTAATTAGCTTGGTCACTAAATAATTCATAAGAGATATATATTCATAAGAATATTTCTCTCTCTTTATGTATATATATATTTTTTATATATATATATATATATGTATGTATTCTTAAGAATTATTTACAAGTCATAAGAAAATATATAAATATTATTACATTTTTTCTTATGAATTATTTTGTGTATATATATATATATTCTTATTTACATTATATAACACGCATATACATTTTAATGAATTTTTAAGCAAGAATAAAGCATGAAGAAAGATATAACAATATGTTCCCGTTTATCCCGTTTCTAACAATTCCGCTTCCCATCTCATTACTGCTTTGGGGTAACATCATCAAATATGTCACATAACTCTCTGCGTTGCTCACTCGTCACACGAATCTCCGCAGGGCGTCCGGATGCGCATTACTTGTTGGGTGAGACACAATTAAATCAAATACACTCTACAGCCCGAAGGCGTTGTCACCGTTATCTACGTAACAGGAATGTGCAGATAGAATTTAGTGAAGCTATTCGATAAAGCTAAATGCAGCTAAATGCTTCGATAATGCTCCGTGAGACACAGTTAGTGCTTATCTTTGCTTTGTCTATGGCTCTGCAGTTTTTGAATTCCTTCACTTTATACTACTACAGTATGTAACGAGCAAATTTTCAGAGTGTTGCCATTTGGAAACAAAATTCTTTAATTTATCCTTCAAAACTAACTAGTCTCTAATTAATTACTAAATGAATTCAACTGTTTAATAGCAATAATAGTCTTGTCATAGACAGTTTCTATAACACATTTTTAATTCAACTTTTTTTAACTTTTATTTAACCAGCTATTAAGCCATTAATAATCCCCACAACCTCCAATGTGGTAAATACATTTTGCGAATAGGGAATCTTCTCTAAGTCATCTTCTCTAAGACGGTCATTTCCTTAAATGCCTAAAATTCCTTAGAGCTGTATGTGGTCTATTATGAAAATTTCATTGCGTATATATAATGAAATCTTAGTAACATACATAACAGGAGATGTACAAACAATTATTCTATATTGAGGTAAGCGATATATGCTTCTAGAAACATCTTTATACAGGAAAAATCAACAAAGATTTGCATTATAAGTAATACCTTTATTGTTTTCAAACCATTAAGTAATTAGTATTTAAAAAAATAAACTAAAGATCTTATGCAATGTTAAACAGCAATATTCTTAGCGTCTAATTACTATGCCTCTTGAAGAAAATGTTTAAATTGCATGGCTTGAAATAGAGGCGCTTGCACGCTACGTAGATGATAAAGGAGGAGACAATGTAAAATAATGTGACTTTAAGCTGCAGAGTTATTAGGTTATTTTGATGAGGGAGACGTGATAAATGAGCAATGCCCTCGCCGGGACTCGAACCTCTCGAATATGCGCAGAGTGTGCTGGCCATTTGGCCATTACACCACGAAGGCAGCTAAGAAGGCGGGATAAATACCTTATAAAATCTCCGGAATATGAAAAGACAATGTTAATCGTCTCTAACGTCAAGAAATGCTGTAATGCTGGTTTTAAAACGCCGTTGTCCTCAGTGGATTTTTTCTCCATAAGATCTGGATTGCTACGTTACATCACGCTTCTAAGCTCGTATCATCCGTATGAATTATCAAGCACTGAGACTGCGCGGAAGGTGAGACTTTTAAGTTATCTTCCTTCATCCCACGCTCACAGCCGATTATCACAATGTATCCTTCAGTAAAGTTTAACTTACACAATCAACCTATTGTGTTTTAAGGCTATAAACAAGCTTTTGTGTAGTTAGTTGATTTTTATTCTAATGTTCTGTTGGTTATTTTTTATTTTTTATTTTTATTTAGTTTAAATACTTAAAGTAGTTAGTAGTGTAATTGGCAGTTAATAGCTGTTTACAGTTTTTTTCGTTTTTTCAGTGGCGGCCACAAGTCGTAATAGACGTTGAACACTACTAACGCCGAAAGGAGGTGATTGGTCACTTTACTAAGGAGACATCTAGTAGATGGGCCATCTGTGGCTCCTATAAAGGAACAGACTGTTTACTTACATGCCTTCTCCGGAATTCGAACTTGGACCTTTTGTAGGGCACTCAGAGACATTAAACACTTTCCCATCTGAGTGGCTAATTGTTTAAAGTAGTAATTAGCAAAATTCAAAGTTCTAAAATCTCGTTAATTAATTTGTTTCTCTATAATTAGCAAAGCAATCTCTTAAATTTTAAAGCAAAAGCCGTTAATTTTTATTATAAGTATTGACAATAAGGCTTTAAAAAAAACAAAGCCTGTGCGTTATTTAATATTTTAAGTATTATCGGTATATAAAATTAGAAGTAGTTATTTTATTGCATTGAAATTTACACACAGTGTACATAAAGATTTTAGCTTTGTGATTAACTTAAAGGAATTATTAGAATTCAATTATATTTTTATTCTATTACCACTGGATTTCGTAGAGTCACTTTTTCAGACATATTTTAAAGCTTGACACTAGGTAGTGTTCATTCTGGGCCCATTTCATGTTAAGATTCTTTTCGCGAGGAAAAAGGGTTATCGGCTGGCTGGCGTTGAAGCAAAAACTGTTTATTTTTTAGAAGAAACAAATCTGATGTGTACACCACATGATTTCCTTGTAGGAATATTAATTTACACGCATTTTGCATTTCATTTAAATTTATTGATTGAATTAAATCTACTTCGTCGATATCGCATAAATCACAGTAGAATAAATGCACTCATTAAAATTCATTGTATTTGATTACCATAGCGACACTCTGGCGCTAAATTAACTTGACAGTGTTGCATCTCATTCGTTTCATAACTCAGAATACACAAAAATTATGTATATCATCTGAAGAATTATCTAATCGTTGCCCCATGTTTTATTCAAATACTATGATAAATCTAAAACGACAGATAAAAGAGATAAAAACAAACAAACAAAAAAGAAACAGTTTTTCATAGACGATTGAGTATTTCTTATTCAATTAATTCAGTTCTCACTACGCAATAAGGCAAAAATACTTACATTATGACTTCCTTGTACGGAATATTAAATTATACGCAATTTTCCTGCATTTCATTTAAACATATTGAATTAAGAGTTAACGAATTCTGAATTAAATCTATTTCGTCGATAGCGCATAAACCAAAATAGAATAATTTCACTCTTTAAAATTCACTATATTTATTTACCACAGCTACACTTCGGCGCTAGGTTCACTTAACAGCGTTACATCTCATTCATTTTATAACTCAGAGTGAGCAAACATTATAGCATCTGAAGAATTACCACAAGTTCAACTCAAATACTATAATAAATCTAAAACGATGTATAAAAGAAATTAAACAAATAAAAAAGAAACAGTTTTTCACAGACGATTCAACGGCGCTTACCTGATGCGCATGCGCTACTAATTGATTCAATTATCACTTCGCGGTAAGGAAAAAATACACAAAACTCAAAATATTTTAATTAAAATTGAAAGATATAGAAAAACATAAAACACCAAGTACAGTTAAAACAAATCTTACGATTAAAATATTACAATTTGTACGCAAAAACCAGCTAATAACTTAAATGATAATTCCCGAATGAATCAAGCATAATTTAATTCGCAATAATAAAAAAAGACGTTAATCTGTCGTTGCGAAGCTTAGTTTCTCTAGATTGGCAACAAGTCCACTATTCTGCTAAACTTTAAATATAAACAAATATGGCGGCTATCATAATCAAAAATTAGGCTTAGCCACACTTGAAAAACTTTTAAATTGTTGATAATTCTATAATTATTGCATGTAGGTTAACTAAGGGCATAAAAACTTAACCGAAAGATTAGAACAACATAATTCAGGCCTTTTTAAAGCAGAAAATGCACAATTTACAAGCTTATAAGAATAAAAAAACTGAGCTTTCTGAGCCCAGTAACAGAGTGGATATATATACATATATTCATATACTTTTGGTGCCGACGATTGCAAACAAAATGCGAAGTGCACATCTACATGTTATAGCAGTCCTATATAAAAAGTTTCAAAGTTCTCAGGCTACTCGTTTTTGAGTTATGGAAGATACATACATACATACATAGGCACATATGTTTTTACGTTCGTACTCACAGACGCCACGAAATAGCTCTTCAGAATTCATTTCAAATCAGTTTTATATTTATTTTTGGGGGGGGGGCAAGAGTCCTTTATTCTGTCCTTACGTACGTGTGTCACTCAAAACCATCGTTAAATTGCATTAAAATAGGTATTTTCGTTGAAATATGGTACCCGAAATTTTTCGCGGTTACAATACTTCCTTTTTATTTCGTATAACGAAGTCAAAATTACGAAGTAAATCTTAAACATATATTTTCTCGAATAAATTCCAAAATGACTTAAGCATGATTTAAAATTTCTTCTTCAGAAAAAAAAATCTCTTCAGAATCCATTTTAAATCAGTTTTATAAATTTTTTGGGGAAAAAAGTCCTTTATTCTGTCCTTACATTTAGATATCATGCAAAAACGTCGTTAAATTGCATTCGATACCGGTCAAAATAGATATTTTCGTTGAAATATGATACCAGAAAATTTTTGCGATTACAATACTTCCTTTTCACTTCGTACAAGGAAGTAAAAATGGGTCCTTTGGCATGGTTTTGCGTTTGTTGTGCAAGTAGAGAAAGCCCTTCCTTTTATCGAGTTTAAACGAGTGAACCTTAAAGACAATGAACACCGATGTCTCCTTTTCTTTTCGGGTCGTGGTGAGCTGCAGCTTTCGCTTTTTTTGACAGGCGGCGTGAGGTGATGCCAACTACTACTACTTTACCACGAAGAAAATTAAACGGGCTTAGACCCTATGCCTTAGCAACGACACATTGGCTTTGAAGAAAATAGAAGCACCTATAACTCCTCATATACTCCGCTGATTCGTCGGTCTTTAGCATCTTCAGCTTCTGGGATTAGTTCAGGCATTATGGCGAACGACTCTATTGTTGGCCCGCTTCGATTCATCCATAGCGTCCACCAGATGATTACCTCTGGCCAGAAATAGGTCCGCTGAATGAATTAACGCTTACTTGTCTGCCTAATCTACAGAGTTAGGATGGTTTCCATTTTTCTATCATGAATGTTATCGACACAACGAACGTCTGCGGCTTCCACAGCAGCTACGACTTATCAGGCAACTCACCATCCATTCAGATAAAATAAGTAATCCTGTTGGAATTTTTCCCTTTCTCTTATATATTTTTTGAAAATATGATGTTAACTCTCGAAACCCCAAAGTCTATAATAGTTGCCAATAGTTCAAAGCGGTTGCTACCATATTCAATTTTTTTTAATTATTAAGTTACGTTACAATATAGAAATTAATCTAAGATCACGTTATTCTTGAACATAAAAATTATTTTAAACAAAGGTTAATTAAAAAGGCTGTAACCTGACTTTATGGCATATGTAAAAGCAGAGGTTAACTCATTTATGTAATCTTATCTACCATTATCTAATTTATCGCTAGCGAATTAAAATGCAGTTTAGGCAATGGAAAGCTTTTAAATCTGTTTCAGATTATGCCATTGAAACTAAATCGTTTGTAAGATATTTTCTCCTTTCTTACATTCCTTCGCTGTGTAACTAGATAGCACGTCCGGCTGGCAATCAGGAAGCCTAGAGTTCGAATCTCAGCAAGAACACTGCATACTGTTTACGTCTCCTGCTTCGACAAGCATAAAGACTCTACAAATGGCGCCCGAACTAAAAAGGCGATGGACGATTATTTGTTACTACTACGTTTGAGTGATTGTTCTACCCTTTTCTACCTCCGGGAAAAGATTACATAAACCGAGTAAACACGAATGAAGAATACAAAGTGAAAACGGAATTATTTAAAAAAATCTTAAAAACAATAGATCATGACACTGTAAAAATAAAAACTGCAAAAAATTAATCTTCTCTGTTCAACGCTTCAAGCGGAACTTGTCAAAGGAAAAGTGTTTTATACACAGATAAGTTTGATACGAGCGATTGCAATAAAAAAGGGAGGTGCACAGCTAGGTGTTATAGCAATCCCATATAAAAATTTCAACGTTCTACTGTTAATTGTTTTTAATTTATGCGGGATTATGCATATATACGTATGTATGTGCAGAAGTTACAAAAAGAGTCCCTTCTGAAACCACTTTAAATTCGTTTTACAATCTGTTTTGAAAAAAAGAGTACTTTATTCTGTTCATAAAAACAGGTGACATGTGACGGATGCCGTGGACGCCTGATGTTTAATAGAGGTAAACAGGCATGTGTCCCAGGCCCTTCCCTACTTAGAGGAACAACTCCCTGGAGCCGCAAAAGGCCCGCACCGGGAGTAGTTTATTGAGATATTAAAATAAATTTCTTCACGTGGCCAAACAGAGGGGTCTTAAGTGTACAATAGCTACTTGGTAGACATACGATTTGGCATCTTAATGGTAAGACATACATGCAGCTTAAGCATACACATTTGAAATACATGACAAATAAATACATATAGAATAAACACAGTTCAACACACAATATACAAAACAAAACAGTACATGATACACAGTACACACAATACGATAGTAAACAGCATAAAACATATATAAACATTACGTTAAACACACAAATTACATTAAACACATAAAATTTATATAAGAAAAAGGAAAAACACATGAGAGCATGTGAAAATCAAAACGCACCTAGGCACATTACGTTTAACATGCGGAACAAAACGCAATGCGTTAGTCATACATGGGCACTACATATTTACATTGCTGTTGATGCTTATTCGTACAGGAAGTTAAATTGCGCATTACATTATTCATATATTGTGTTCACAGTTATGCATGCGCAGGGTATAATACAGTTATACATGCACCGTTATGCATGCGCAATTATACAGTTATATAATATTAAAAAGTACAGTTATACGTGCGGAGTAACACTACCATGGTACTTAAAATCTGCTTAATTGTACAGTACATTACTCAGAAAGTATGCTGAATACATTACATTATTCATGCAGAATTCTTATTCGTACTATTCGTGCTACATTATACAGTACATTATTCGCACATTTTGCAAAGGTACGCAGATAAGCATGTTCAGTTGTTCAATACAGTTATATGTGTACAGTAACGCAGTTATACGATATTCAAAAGAGAATAGTTATGTGCGCGAAGTTACATTATTTAATACTTGCTGAATGCTAAATAATACATTGCGTCATTCGTACGGAATGCTAATACATGCACAGTTACACGGTTATATTAAATTCAGGGGTGCATAGGTGTGCATGCAGAGTTACATTATTTGATACTTGCAGAGTGCAAAAATATATATTACATTATTATAGTATATTACATTATTATACATTGCCTTATTTATACAAGATGCTAACTACACTACAATATTTATACACAATATTCCTACAATATGCTTATTCGTACAGAATGTTAAATTTCGCCATGCACTAATGTCCATATGTATAGATACCAATCAAGAAAATGGTTCAAATAAACTCGAGAGTGGTAAAAACGAATATTTTCGTTGTTATATGATACCCGAAATTTTTCGCGGTAACAATATTTCCTTTATTTTGTACAAGGAGATAAAAACGCTTTCAATGCAGCATATTAAGTACCTGTTACACAGCCATTTGTTTTACTATGCCCTGAAGATAGCAAACAAACTTGTAGACAAACTATCAGGTACGAGATTCACGTCTGACTTGGTATCTTCAGAAACAAATTCGATAATTAAATAATGTGGCCAAGAACTAATCGATCGTTAGGCAGACAACGTAAAAAATAATGTTTAGTAGCATATCGAAATAAGATTTGTTTGGCTAGCTGAGGGAAACTGAGCCAGAGGGTCGAATCTAAATGTATTAGATTCCCTGCAGAAATACACAGTGTGGAAAAGTAAAATTTTTAGAGCAGAAAAAATGGGAAAGAATCCTTATAAAAGCTAATTATTTAAAATTTATTCCAAATGAAAATTACCTCATTATTCTTCAATGCAATCTCACCTTTCCGTCTTCTTAATTTTTCAGTCTTCAAAAACTGAATCTTTTAGGTTTCCAGGAAAATTCATTGAAGCTGAAGAAGATTGGCTCATTTTTCTTACCGGATTTTCAACAACGATAATGTTTACATTTGCCAAGAAATTTCTGTCTGGATCAAAAGGAAAAGCTGTTGCAGATTTGTGTGGTGTACGGCGTTTTACTTACCTCTCGAGCTGCAACACCGCAACGCTCTTTCAAAAGAACTCTTTTGGGAACGTGCACTGAGTTTCTTGAAAAGTACAGAATATGTGTGCATTTTTCTTTAATTCGTGTCTCCCGCAGAAACTGAACTCCCTGTGGTTTTGCAACGGTTATCTGCTCTTTAAACAAGCAGCAGAAGTTCAACGGAATTTTATTTAATACATCTGAGCGAAGTACAGACCGGAACACTTGATGCAAGACCAAGTAATGAATTTGAATCCAATGGCGATGCTCAAGAGTCGATGTGCTAGGGCCTAATTCTACCGCCCTCACCTTCTTGGGTGGAAAAGTGTCATGTATGGGTTGACAATGACCATCTATGGGGTAATAATGTGGCCGACTCTTAGGTCATAAATATAGGGTAGTATGTTCTGTGAGATCGAACTCATAAGAGCATAATTATACCAAAGGACGCATATGACCAAGACCATTAATCTATGGGTTCATAGTCATTGATGCGAGGCAAAGAAATGTCTTCTGTGATGAAATCCCTTGCCATTCTTTCTTAAACGATAACGGTGTAGGAGCATCGTAAGAAATTATCGAATTTTCTGGTAGTATAAGTAGTTGTGGCAGCTGGTAATCGCAAATTCCATGATTCGAGTTCCGGAGAGGGCACAGTTTATGTTCGCCGTTTCCTTCTCTCAAAGACATAATAAGTCTGTACAAGACAGCCCGGGTTAAAATGTTACAATGTGGTATATTACAATTCGTCGCCAGTTAGATTTTGTTCGACTGGGCCTCATGCCTTTCCTTAAACAGAGGATTAAAAAGGGAACTACCCCATTGCCCTCGCGATATAAATGATTATCTCATCCAGTAGGGACAGTTGATAGTTGAGAGCAGAGTCCGAGCATCCGTACGGCTTACTTAGACTATTCGAGTCTAGTCCAGACTTCGCAACTATCCGGGGCAACACCTCATGGGCCCCACAAGGGCATACATTGATCCCGCTTCATAATAGATGCTTACATAGTTCATAATAATTCATTGTACACAATACATATAAGTTTCAGAATACATATAGTACTGGGAAATTATGCCTCTCACCGTGGTAAGCAAATAGTTTATTTTTCATGTTTTCAGCACTAAAAATCCTAATAGTTTAAATAGCGTAATCTTCTGTAACGTAACGTTGACGCAATATAGTATTATATGCCAAAAAACCTGGAAAGTCTCCAGTAAAAGAAGTGTCTGATATCATAGTCTAAATAACAGTTATTCAAGTGAAAAGAATTTATGGAACTGACGAGTTCTGCGAATCACAGTATAAAACCATTTATCTCTTAAACACTTTATATGTGCATTTATAATTATTAATATTTTAATCACTATTAATGTTATTATCAAGTTTTAATAAATATTGATACTTAAATTATTAATACTTCTCGCTATTTATAATATACATATATATATTTAATACAGTAATAGCAGTAGTAAACACAAATAATTAAATATTCGTAACTGCAGCTAATATTCTATTAAATATTTGCACATTAGTTATTAAAATACATATTACAAGTTAATGGAGCAGATTCTAGTATTATACCTAAAAATCTAAGTCCAGTCGTAACTCTCGGATATAGCTGAGGGTGTATCATCCAGCAGTCCAGTCTACGTACTTACTCCCCCCCCCCAAAAAAAAATCACGGAATCACAGATATGAAGATATCAAACAGCTACGATACATCACGATAGAAAGAATATCTTTAGACTACAACTGGATGGAATATTTTCCCGTGATGAATGACACACACAAAGCAGAACTGGAGGGCATTGGGTAGCCGATACTTTATCACAAATCATTACTTCTCTGCCACAAAAGACCGTGGAAAACGATCTTCGGTCTAGAAGGAACCATTACTTATCCAGAAGAAAGAGAAAGGAAATGGTGATAATATGTTAATGATTCATGACATTCGAAGAAATCAGTTCATTCCCAATGCGTACTAACACTTGGCTGCAGAAATATTATAGAATCTTTGCAAATAAAAATAAAACTTGTCGATTGAAAACTTCAGACTCCATCAAAGACGATTTTACCATTAAACAGTTGACCAATGTTTCTTTAATGTAATATTGCATTAAAGAAACATTTTTAAACCATAGGTTCATGGGAAAAGATGGACTTAATTTTTTAGGAGTTCTTTTGGGAAAAGCATTCGAGCAGCTTAAGAAGTTTAGTGGCAAAATGAATATGAAAATTAATTTTTTTTGCCATATAATTAGTAAGTTTACTCCTTGCGCTCTGCTATTTCTCCGCAGATATCAAAATGGTATTGTTCCCGTCAACGTATACTCGATCATGTTTGCTGTGGTTATTGCAAATTCAGTTACCGATCATTTTGCAGCAGGTGGCTATGTTGTACAAAACTTCCCCCAAAATTGCTTTGAGCAATTACACTGACGTGAAAAACTAAAGAAACTGCCATAAACAAGTGCTTTGTATGAGTTTTATTAAGCTGTAGAATCATTATGTTATTCTAAAGCAAGAGAGGTGAAAATGAGCAATGCCCTCGGCAGGACTCGAACCAAGATCTCTCGAATACACGCCGAGTGTGCTGCCGTTACACCACGAAGGCATGCTGGAAGTAGATTATACTTTATAAAGAAAGGTAATTGTTTGGTAGACTTTATTGTTTCAGCACATGCGGAAATTAGTGCAGGGGAGAGATGCAAATTCTAATTTGAAGGATCGCACGAGTAGCTGGATAACATTTTTATGCGTGGAACATGCTTTGAGTTGTTGAAAAGGCATGAGATGATGTGTGAACGTGAGAATGGAAGAAAGTCAAACACTGGCATAGGTTTGTAAATACCTAAAAGTATACAAAAGAATCTGGAAATGGTTTAAAAATATTAGTGATGTAGGCAGACAGCTGGGGTAAGGTCGAAACGTGGAACATGACTCTCAAGTTCAATGCAATTTGGCAGCGATTGATAAAAAAAACAGACAGCTGATGTCAGACGAGACTGATAGGGATTGCACTGCAACTGCAACTCGACTAAAATGACTGTACAAGTGGCGCCCAAACTAAAAGGGCCTTCGTGATGATTCTCCACCACCAGGATTTGGCGATTGGGTTCCTTAATCACCAGTCGCTCTTTAAAAGGGGAGTATATAAGGTATTCCTCCCACCTTCTTAGGATGCCTTCGTGATGCAGATGACAGCACGTATTCGAGAGTTCTGGGGTTCGAGTCGAGGGGAGGGTATTGCTCATTTGTCATCTCTCCTGCTTTAAAAAATACCTAATATCTCTACAGCAGAAGCTAACTTTCAGCTACTGAATAACTTTCCTTTCATCTTATGGAGATTCTAACTCTGCATTCTACTAATTACAAAATTCCTTCAACAAATCTATGAGTCGGCTATGTGGCGTGATAGTCATCTCAGAATACACAGCTATATTGGGTGATCGTGACAGTACTATATTTTAACAATACTTTCACTCGCTGTTTAAACTCACATTACGTTGCTTTCAAGTGAAGGCCGATAGAAGAAACAGAAGAAAATTAGCATAAAAAATAACGTGTTAGCTTATCAGAACTACTGTTTCTTCTAGTTGATTTTGCAAACATAACTGGAATCTTGAGTAGGAACAGGGAGCTTACTAAAAGCTACGTTCTTGCGTGTGTAGGAGATACAACAAAGATAAGAAGGGTTCAAATTACCCTTTATTTGCTCATCGATTTTACAGACATTTTCGCACTTCGGGACACAAAGACCAACCACTTGTGGTCTGAACGTAAAAGAACATAAGACTACTAACTAACTAAAATTTAAATAAGAGCTAACTTTTAATATTTTACACAGATGACTAGCACTAAAACTGGCCTTTTAAATGACTACGTCTGTAGTATGCAAACTGCGGAAAACTACAATACGTCTTTCACTTTCAAGAGGATTGAAACCTCTGGCCTTAAAGGCGGACAGTAACTGATTTCAAGCTCGCGTGAAGACTCGTAGCAAGAGGGCTCTCTCTCCTTCCTTCTACTCTACTCTTGGCAAATAGCCACAACTTAAATACTTAAAACGTTAGCAAGTACAATTTGCATAAACATAATCACGCGTTAATTCTGACCGGAAGTGGAAAATAAGAGATGATAGTAAAGTTTTAAAATGAAATAAACGTTAGTTAAACTTAAGATCCTTACAAGCTAAAAGAAACCTTATAATATAGCATAACATAATGGAAGCAAAAGGTTAAAAACGTTGTCAAAGGCAATATTAATGACATTCCTGGTAACAGTTTTAATAAAGAGATAAATTTTAAAAAATAAATAAACAAAGAAATGTTTTTTGTTTTCAAAATGTGCGATTTTTTGAGCGCCTTTGCTTTTGTTTCTTTTTCTTCTTTCAATAACTTCGAAAAGGGAATCGCAAATTAATTAATTTTTAATCCTAGTCTGGAAAGGGCAAAAATAGTCGCCAAAAAAGTCATTAAAAACAGTAATTAATTACAAAGAATTAACTGCGTTGAATTTCAGCAACCAATTAATTGCGATGACTTTGCGATAAAATTACGACCTATACGACATAGATTAGTATTGTTTAGCATTCTATTTCATTTTTATTCCTCTCATACGCATTATGTTTTCTTACAGTCTTCAGCTAATCGCATGAAACATTGTATGATAATTCCTTTCCTTCCGCGTATTTAGAAATGTATTAGTGCAAAAGTCTAGAATAATTTTTAGATTTATTCCAGTCAGGGTAATTTGAGAATAAATTTAAGCAGTTTTTAGAATAAATTACATGATTTACATAAATCAAATTTATTCTAAACTTTGCTGATAATTTGTTCGCCTAGTTGGAAAATTTTATCTACCTCATTCTTTTTAAAACTTATAAACACCCACGTGAAATAATAATATCACGTAATTAGCAGAAAATAGCCTTCGTAATAGTTTCCTATAAAAGAAGTCACATTTCCAGTTAGCAAAATTAGAATGCTTATTTGATAATAAGTAATTAACATTTTAAACATTTTCTTCATGTGTTGTTGTTTCATTTTGTGACTTAAAATGACATTTGAGGGAAAACTAGTAATTATTTTCACATACGGGGCATCATATTGCTGTAAATTGATGTAAATATTTTTTATTTATTTCATCACATTTAGCTTTAGGCATTTTAATAGTGTTATGTATTATTTTTATTTAGCTCATTAGATGAAATAAATTTATAAGGCATTTTTATTTAATTGGAATTTTTTGGCACTTATTTTGTTCATAAATACACTGCCCAGCAAAGAAAATATAAAATTGATGAAATATGAAAATGAAGAAATTTTTTATTTATTTTATGAAATGATTATGTGAAAGATTCAGTTGATATTTTTATAAAAAGATTTTATGAAAGATTCAGTTGATATACAGACACTGCAGAGAGACTGTAGAGATATTAGGATTATTTCGAAGCAGGCTATGTGAAAATGAGCAATGCCCCCGCCAGGACTCGAACCACGGACCTCTCGAATACACGCCGAGCGTGCTGACCACTAGATCATAAAGGCATGCTAAGAAGGCGGGAGAAATACCTTATGACGCAGCATACATATGTAAATAAGTTATGTTATTTACAGGAAGATAAATTTATATAGTCCAGAAATATACAGGGAATCAATAAGATGTATAACCACGTGTCGCGGCGAGGCGTGCTGGAATCCTACAAGGTTCAGATTCAATTAGTGTGCGGAGAGTGCTCTGAGAGATGGAAGCCCATGTGCTCTGAACCCCTGCCCCGCCCCAAAGTTTCTCCTTGGATAACGGCTGGGACAAAGCTGGGAAACGACGACCACTTACGTCCCAGATCTGCTCGATCGGCGAAAGATTAAAGGATATCGAAGCAAATGCAATGGGGACTTGTCGGCTAACGAATGCCCTGTGCGGTGATGCATTGGTTTGTGGATAATACCATTTTGAAAAATAATTATTGGCTCTTTTAGTTCCATTTGCATCACCAGCATTATGTAAGAGTCATAAGACATGGCTTAATCCCGAAATCACACAGTGCAGAAAACGATTACTATTTTTAGAATACATAGGGGAAATAAACTACTTAAAATTAAGCATTAAGATGCTACTGCTAAATTAAATTATAATTTATAGTTACAATTTACATGCTTTTTGTCTTATATCTTAGTTAAAAATATTTCAGTGTTAGTGTTCAATAGACAGTAATGGCGCGGCACATTTAACAAAGTTCTACAATGAATTTAAATGCAGCATGTAAATTTCTACATGTGTGATACAGTAGTTTTTTTATCTAAATCAACATCTAGTGTAGTTTAAAAGGAAATTTAGTAAAGTTGTACGGTTTCCCTTATTTTACATAACAAATTTACTTTAAGTTTGATACTATTCCCGAACATCTCAATTTCCCCTTGTATTTTCTCACCAGGATGTAAATTTAAAGTTAAGTGAAGTGAGTATTTAAACGGGTAAAACTCCGAGTTTATTCAGAGCGTGTTTTTGCTAGCCAGCGCATGTTTCGTTGCTACCTTGCTGTTACGGCAGTAAGCCTTTTGGCCATTTCGGATTTTCATCATGCCTGTTAGGTGTAAATTAATGTGCTAATCCAGCACTATTCTATTTTAGATTCGACTTGAAATATATTCTACATTTAAATTCCCACCGCAAGTTGACGGTGCTTTGTAACGCAAGATCGTGCCTTTCTGTTAAACTTTAATTTAATGAAGGGTTACTTTTAACCCTTCCTCTGCGCTGGTATTTATTCACGTCTGTGCGAGAATTCGCCAGGTTCATTGTAGGATCTAGAAATAATTTATGTGGAGTAGAAAAGACAGATCTTAAACCAAAACAAATAAATCTAATTTAGAAGCTATTTAATATCCCTTCAACAGAATTCAAGTTGCACCAAACAAATCGAAAGCAAGTTCCAAATTTCACACTGCTGCCACTTAGCACGCTCTTAAACAATGCGCTTCTAATGATTTTCCCGTTGCCATTCAGAGGCAGAGAAAATCGTCTATTCAAACGAGAACAGTTAGTATAATTAAATAAAATTGTTTTTTATACAATATGTTACGTACTTCGGTAGAAAATCTCTTAGTTTATATTTTATAGTTAATATTATTAATATGCTAAGTTAAGGCACAGACCACGAAGGCAGTTTGCTTATCGTAAGGTTTTGGCTTCATGGAGGATTTATAAAGGAAACTGGCTAGTATTCATATTATGCATTTATTATAAATCAAAATACATTCAAATTAAAAGTAATATACTTAATTGCTATAAATTACAATGCATAAAATCATATCATATACGTCCGTTAATGTTTAAGAATACCAGATATTGCTTATTTCGTTAGAGAATGCTTTTTGAAAATTCATTATGGCATAAAAAAACCTCTGATTTTATGAGGCTTCAGATCTCTTTTTATCTCGAAAATTACCTTATAAAAACTACAAGGCAATTTCAAAGTATACATCACTCCTCTAATACAGCCTGCAGCATCAATTTGAAGTTGAATTCAATTTAAAAGAATGCTGTTAAACACATATCCCTCAGTTTAAAGATAATAAAATGTGAAGGAACTTTTACTTCGTCGCCATATGGAAAGTAAATGAAACTTTTTAATAGGTTAGGAAACAATTAACATTTTTTTTTTCAGATTTACTCCAGAAAAATGAGACTAATGAAGAAAATTGAAGTCATTATCAGGAGAGAACACATATGCAGCTATTACAAAATCAACTCTCGGTTTATTGGAGTAACACTAGGGACGATGTGAGCGATTAACTCAAAATCACGGTTTATTGGAGAGCAGTCAAAAAGTCACAGGAAAAAATAATAACCTGGGTTATAATGAACAGAAAAATGCTACTAACAATTTACTTGCATTTTCAAACTGTTTAATCTGCAGAATAATACATTATAAATAATAGGAAAAATAAATATTACTGAAGAAAAGAAACTAGGTTATAAGTAGCATTAAAGAACAGTATTAAGAAGAATGTTTTAGTAATGTCATAGGGATAAAATTCGCATCTCGGTGAGGTTATTTCTTCTTCTGTTGTATAACGTTCATATGTTCCGCATTTGTACTGCGCAGATAAAAAACTTCCAAATACTATCACATCATCCATTATTATTAACGCATTTTTTTTGTTTTCTTTTCATTTTTTCTGCAGGCAGTTTTGTTTTACGCTGACAGAAATTTCCCCATCTTCCTTCAATAAAAAAACTTTGCTTTCAGACACGGCTCGATTAACCACCTTCATTAATCAGTTGTGGGTTGTACACTGTAATGGAAGTCTAAAGTTCTATCCTCCCTGTAGCAAGCATTAAACAACGAACTTTTCCTTGCAAGAAATTCTTACTTCTTAGAAGTACTGTGGTAATTACTATCATTTGTAGAAAAACACACAGCTTCGAAAGGAAAGAAAAATTTTTCACAGAAAGAAGCGCTATTATCGCCGTTGCTAATTAAATATTACAAATAATAATAAAAATTTCCGTAGTGGATTATCTCCGTACAAAAACGTTCAAGGAGAAAAAAGTGAAATATATATATATATATAATTTAAGAAATAATCAAATAGCTT
>KK120754.1:456029-468661 GCA_000611955.2 Stegodyphus mimosarum | reverse complement strand
TGTGATGTGCCATGATGATGTGATGTAGTCGTAGCTCAAAGTAACAAACGATGATAACAAAAAGAATCCATTTATTATTTTTCTTGAAAAACAGCTGTGTTAAAATTTACATCTTCGAAGAACAATTAATAGCTTTTTGAATTGATGTTTATTCCATCATTACATTAATGGAAAGACCGCCCGATGTTCCTTTGCGAGTTCTTTTATAATTACTGGAAAGGCGGAGCTTCCAAGAAATGACGTCAGCCTCGTCAGCCAATCCAGTTCGTTTTAAATATTTCCAGAACATTCAATAACTGTACGTGTAGAAAAAGCGGGAAAATCAATTTGACTACGGGGCTGTGGATTTAATTCCAAGTACTTTCGAATAAGAGATCGCCGCCATTAAAATGAAAAGAACATGCACTTAGAATTGTGATTGAGGAATAAACAAAAATAAAAGACGAAATTTAACGTAGGGTTTTATATGTACTTTTGACTATGGAATTTTATTATTACATATATATATATATTATGGTTCTCAATTTTAAAAAAGGAAACCTATCCAAGAAAAAATTTCGGTGTTTCTAAAAATAAAAAATAAATCCCTCTAAACTGCATAATAACTAAGCATGTCACAATGCATTTCGTGAAGATTTTTTCATTGATTTTCACCGTAGACATTGATGTAAGAATCCACTCAGTTTATTTTAATCCCTTTTTGACAATTTTCGCTTAACATCTGCCATTGGTAACAGCCTGATAATTTTATTGCTAGTTACTCATCACCAAGAAATATTCTGATATCTAAAAATTATTTTTTACATTTTAATGAAGTTTGTTGAAACCTTGTAACTAATATACGTTTTTTGTCTATTATTATTATTATTCTACACCATTTTTCACATTTTAGTGAAAAACTAAAAAAAGTTTTATTATTGTTGTTATTAATCCGAGGAGGCATGGCCCAGAAGGGCTATTAGTCTAAAAACTGTATTTTGTATCTAATCACTATAAACGGCTGTATCACTTTTCAAATTGTTCCCAGAAAATATTATCGCTCTGTATTATATTTAAAGAAATTAAATAATGAAGAATCTGCATGAACGTATGTATGTTTCTCGCGTTGTGAAAAAACAACGATACCTAGAGTCATCAAATTTTGAATAGCGTAGTCCTCCCCCCGAGTATCGGCATCTTGTAGCCCGAATCTTCAATTTCGAATTTATTTTATGATAATTTCATACTTCCGTATGTTAATTTAACGTATTTTTGATTAAGAAACCTCAACAATTTCACAGCAAGCAGTGGCAACACACTGTACTGAATTGAACATTTCTAGCGCCAGCGCGCGAGACTGTCTATAGGAAATTCTAAAGATATGCTTTTTTTTTTTTTAAATATTTTTAGCCCAAAGAGGCGTTAGTCAAAATGCTCTCGAAACATATCCGCATGTGTAAACGAAGGAAAATGCCCATTTGGGCAAATATAAAATCTGATTGCTTTCAGATTTTTTTTTGTGGTAATAATTTATCTCCAAATTTGTTATCATCCTGTTTACATTGAGCGTGTATTCATTAATATCTGTTTTGACAGTATCTGAAATTTTAGGAGAGTAGAGTAGAGGAAGGTTTGGATAGTTAGTTATACTACGATATTTGTTGTATATATATGTCTAATCTCAGGAACAGTAAATGTAACACTTGCACTGCTGCTTAATGTTTTGTGAATCCGTATGTTAATTTCAGACGACCTTCCTAAAAGGTCAAAAGTAATTAGAGAAAATGACTTTCATCAAGAGACTAATCTAGCACTTGCTAAAAGAAGATTCAGCGCGGAAGACTACAATCGCCACCTAAACTATTAATTTTACTAACTCTATTTTTCATCTTTGAAATCCATTTGAGAATGACAACCAAAGGATCAGCGTGTCAGTAAGTTTCTAACACGTGATCACTCACTTTTGCATACTACCAAAGGCAGAATAGTAAAAATCAGAAATTTCTTCGAAAACAAAATTCAGAAAAAAGCATAGATTGAATTAGAAAAAGGTGACATATATCTAAATGTTTTGTAAGAATTAAATGATGGTTATGATGCTTACGACATAGAATAGAATAAAAAATTACACAAGTGAAATTATTAATATTTATTTCTGTGCTTTCGCTAAAAATTAATTTGGAACTACTAAAAGCTAACAGATTTTCCTAAAAGTAATTCGAAAAATTTATGCTTGTTTAATTTACTACCTTGTTTAAATTTCAAAAACAACTCATTCATAAATCGCCTAGATGAAAAGTAATACTATATTTAAACATGATAGAAAGGAATTAAAATGTTCCATTTTAATATTATTTTTTTAATTAAAGTTCTTTTTAATTTTAAAAAATTATCATTATTTTAATAAAAATTATATTCGTAATAACATTTTTATATTTGTTAAAAAATTCGTCATGAAATTTGAAAATTATTGAATCAAAATTAAATTAATTTAATCGAACTCAATCCAATTAACTTAAATAACATCAAGGCAAAAATTAAATTAAAAATATGTAAATCCTATAATCCTATATGCATAAACATTAGCTAATTGTTCATTAACGTAGTCCATCGTTTTACATAGCAGAGCCCACCAGCGGCCGAGCGGTAAAATCGCTAAACACTGGTAGTTCGTTCTGAGGTCCGAATCCCGAGAACAGACTGGCTGCATGCGCGTTTCCATAGTTTACCCCTTGTGTAACATGTATACGGGTTAGGTTCCCTTAGGCAGTTCTCCACGAAGGCACTCCTCCCCACAGGCAGATAGCCTCGAGTGCACAATCAAGTAAACCAAACCAAACCTTTAGATAGCTGAAAAGCAAAACAAGGCGCAAATTTGGCTTAAATTATTATATAAACATATTTGCTTGAGATACTATTACGAAAGAAAATGCCCCCCAAAGCAAGTAAATACAACTCTGAAAACTACCAAAGAAATTACAAGCAGACGTATCTTAATTCAGACTGAGTTAGTTTTGGTTCTCAATGTACGATTGTATTTTAATTGGATAATTAATATTGGTATAAAATTGCTATTGGCTGTTCAAGTTTTAGTTCCATTTACATCACCAGAATTATGTAAGAGTCATATGACATGGATTATTCTAAAAATGACGCAGCGCAGAGAGAGAGGTTACTGTTTTTAGAATTGAGAAGGGAAATTTACGTTTGCTAATTCATCTTTTACACATTCTTTATTTTTCTTACATATATATATATACTTTTGATGCGACCGATTGCCACTAAAAGGCGAGGTGCACAGCTGTATGCTATAGCAGTCCTATTTACAAAATTTCAACATTTTAAGGCTACTAGGTTTTTGAGTTACGCGAGATATATGCATACATACGTACGTACAGACGCCACGAAAGTATATCTTTTCTGAATCCATTTTAAATCAGTTTTGTAATTCCTTTGGGGAAGAAGAGTACTTTATTCTGTCCTTACGTACAGATGTCACGCAAAAACATCGTTAAATTGCATTCAATAGCGGTCAGAATGGATATTTTCGTTGACATATGGTACCCGGAATTTTTCGTGATTACAATACATCCTACAAGGAAGTAAAAATTAAGAAATTTTAAGAGGCAGTTGTAATTTTCTTAGTAGTTTGTGCATTCTACCTCTTTTGTATACCAAGTTACTAATTTTAAAAAACTACAAATTCTCTTTCCTATTAATTTTCTTGGCTTTCTTCCTTTATCGTTTTTCGTATATTAATTATATATTCTCTCATTCGAGTCGCGTTGGAGCAGTTTATATTTTGATGATTATATATTTTATTTTCTTTCTTTCTTTATTTCTTATGCGAAGGCATATCAGAAACATAAATGACTACAATATTAATATATATATATATATAACAATGAAACTATTTTTAAACCAGGGTTCAAAAGTCTTTAAATACGCTAACAATCTTGTTGCCATTTAAAGGTGAAAAAATATATTTTTATTACATTGATATAAAAATCAGTATTAAAACAGTTTGGAAGATGCATTAAAGTTGCCCCATGGTTAGCAGTCATTTATCGATTTTCTGGACAACCGTTTTGTTAGTTTCTTTCTTCGTTCCAGAAAAATGGCAAAACTATTTTAAAGTTATCATTTTATACAGAGAGAGAGCAGATTTGTAATTTTACGGAAAAGTAAAAGGAAGTAAAATTTTACTATCAATACTGCTTTAAATTAATGCTTTTTAGTAGAAGCGGTTGTCAAAAAACACGCTTATCCTTTAAAAATTAATGTTCGCTTTTCCGAGTCCTTATGTTAAGGAAAAAAAAATGGGGAGGGAAAATGGTATACAGAAAGCCCACTTCAGCAGCGTTCATTACCATCAAGTTATGGAGGTTGTCCAAGAAAAGTTGGATTATAAATTACGTTTTGACTTCAAAATGGATGACGTTGTGCTGCATTCACTTCAATTCCTAATCGTATCAAGTTCTACTTCTTTCATATTGATGTCAGGTGTACTGTTAACAAAAAACATACATATTGTTACGAATTTTGTATACATGTACGTAGTTTTAGTGAAATTATATGTGTAACTGTAATACTTTTTGTATAATCTACATGAAATTTTTGAAAGAGACGAAACTCTGCCGGAAAAATAAAATTAAGGGGGAAAGTCTATTTGGTTATCTCGCTAAACTGGCGAGAGACCTCTAAGCTGGCGGCGGTTTCGGAAACTAATTTTAGTAGCCAGATTTATGAGAAATTGCCAACATTTTCCAAACTTAATGACCGCTGGGCGACATTTTGATCCGGTCTCTTTATGATTGTAATCGGTGTTGTAATTCAATAACTGTGATAGATCCTTATATGTAACTGTAACCGTATCTGGCACTCATATCCTTCCAGTAATTCCGAGAAGTGGAAAGTACTAGAGATTTCTCGAGGGACACAGGAAAACTATATAAGATCTAAGAGAGTACTTGTTTCCCAGTTGTTGAGTTCAGCCTGAGTTCGGAATATTGAGAGATCTCCGTTGGAGCTTCGCCTTTTTATGTAAGTGCACTTTTCATTACGCTCCGTTTAACGTTCTTAGTAAGTGTAAATACTGATTGCATTCTGTAAGTCTGAGGAGAGCTGTACTCGTACTTTTGGGGAAAGTTTCAGAACTGTAAACTGTTTCTTTCGGCAAAAATAAATTTTATGAGGAAATCACTATCTTCGGTTACTAATTACCATCTTGGAATTACTATCTTCGGTTCTGAGTGCATTCAATCCATTACGAACCTGTATGCATGTAACAGTTTAAAGGAATTAGAAATATTTCTGGGTCCTTAACAGTGCGATGTCTTAGAAATGCTGCTAAGAGCAAAACATAACGTCTTTAATATACGCTGCCCGTATATTAAAGATATACGGGCAGCGTATATTAAAGATATACGTATAAATATATATCGCGTATAGTTGATTCCCACTTTGTTGCCCTTCGGAAAAATATAAAAATCTATTCGGCTTTACAACGTGTTACTTTACGAATGCTTGACAAATTGAGCAAATGTACATTTTAATAATGTTAATTGCTTAACTTATTTTAATAGCAATCTGTCTAGCTGGCGTAAATTAAAACACATTTAATTCATAATATACCTAACTAATCATTTTTATGATTATTTGCGGTGTTATTTTAATCAATAAATGATGTCTCTGATACTAAATATTATGCGCCTGAGAAAAAAATCACTTGATTTTTTGGCTCTTAATTTTAAATTTGCATTTAATTCTAATGTTTGATTATCATTTATTGCTGAAAGAATTTGAAATCACCGAAATTAAATCCATTAATTATTTTAACCCAGTGAAGTGTAATTTATCGGATTTTAAAGAGACGCAGATTATTTTATTATCTAAAAATACGACACGTTTTCTGCACATATATGCTCCAAAACTAAAGCCAAAAAAAATCTGATGTACATACCACATGAGTTCCTTGTACGGAATATTAAATTATGTGCATCTTTTCTTGCATTTCATTTAAACTTATTGAATAAAATGAAATCTACTTCTTCGATAGCGCATAAACCACAATGGAATAAATGCACTCTTTGAAATTCACTATATTTATTTACCATAGCGACACTGTGGCGCTAGGTTCACTTAACAGCGTTACATCTTATTCATTTTATACCTCATAATGAACAAAAATTATATCATCTGAAGAATTATCTAATCGTTGCCCCATGTTCTATTCAAAAAGTATAATAAATCTAAAACGATGAATAAAAGAAATTAAACGAATAAAAAAGAACTAGATTTTTCACAGACGATTCAACGCCGCTTACCTAATGCTCATGCGCTACTCGTAAACATTCTTCTCTGTCCGGGACAAACTAGAGGCAAAATTTGCTGCTAATACGAAACACTTATTTCCTTGAATTTCATTACGGATATATTTCTTATTCAATTACTTCAGTTCTTACTTCGTGGCAAGGCAAAAATACAAAAAACTCAAAATATCTTCATTAAAAATCGAAAAATATAGAAAAATATAAAACACAAAATACAGTTAAAACAATTTTTACAATTAAAATTGGAGTTTCTGCGCAATAACAAGCAATTCGGCCAGCATACAAGAAGGCAGATTTTTCGGTGCAAAAAATCTAAAAGTTTCCTTTTGGTCCCACTCGGCAGAAAGGCACAGAAGGTGCAGAAAGACTTTCACTACTCTGCAAAGTTTCATATAAAAATAAATATGGCTGCTATAGTAAGAAAATAAGGTTAAGCCGCACTTAGACAACTTTTAAATTGCTGATAATTCCACAACTCTTGCACGCAAGTTAAACAAAGAGATAAAAACCTTAACCGGAAGATAAGAAAAACATAATCAGTCATTTTTAAAGCAAGCAAAAAATTCGCAATTTACCAAAAAATAAGAATAAAAAAAACTGAGCTTATGGAGCCGAGTAACAGAGTGGATATATTCTATATACATATATTTATATACTTTTGGTGCGGCCGAATGCAACCAAAATGGGAGGTGTACATCTACATGTTATGGCAGTCCTATTTATATATATAGATATGAATTTCGCGATTGCATTCGTATGTTTTTATATACTTTTCGGGCGGCCGATCGCAACTAAAAACGGAGGCTTACAACTACATACGCTGCTTGACATTGAAAATGCAACACCAAGAGGGAGTGGTCAGAAAGTGATGAAATTTGGAAAAAAGACAGAGGAGCAAGCAGCAATAAGTGATCTTTATTTCAGAATGGTAGTCAGAATACAGAGCGAGAACGGCGTCGGCTCATTAGGATGTAGGACCACCATAGAAACACGTAGTAGAAACACGTCTAGCCATAGAGTCAATAAGGGTACGGATGGTGTCCTGAGGGATGGCTGCTCTCCATTCCCTTTCAAACATTTGCCACAGTTCGTCTTCTGAACGAGGCACGGGCAGAGTCTGCAAACGGCGTCCAATCACATCGCACACATGTTCTATTGGTGACAGGTCAGGAAAGTACGGTGGCCAGGGAAGCATCTGTATACCTTGCAGAGTACGTTGGCAGATGCGAGCACTGTGTGGTCGGGCGTTATCCTGTTGAAAAATTGCATTAGGCAGCTCCTGAAGGTAGGGAATTGCCACCGGCCGCAGTAGATCATCCAAGTATCGCTGGATAAGTCCTGAATAAGAACTAGAGGTGACCTAGAATCGTAGGTAATAGCGCCCCAAACCATTATACCACGTTGTCGCGCGGTGGGACATTCCACAGTTACTGTCCGATTAGATCAGTCTCGACGTCGACGCCACACACGTATGCGGCGACAGTCACTGGATAAACAGAAGCGTGACTCATCTGAGAACACGACGTTTCGCCATTTTGTCATCCACATCGCTCCAGTCCGGCAACATTCTAAACGTTGGCGTCTATGCTGTGGGATCAATGGCAGTCTTCTTAACGGACGCCGTGAGTGCAGGCCACGTTCAATCAATTGACGGGAAATGGTTCTCGTCGACAAGGGAACATCCACGGTATCTTGCACATGCTGCAGAATCGCGGTACAAGTGACTTGCGGGACTGCCACAGTTTGTCGGCGGATCCGTCGATCCAAGCGTTCTGACGTCACTTTGGCTGCACCTGCACCCCTCCTTCTTCCCACATTACCTTGTTCCAACCATGTTCGCCATAGCCGATGCACCGTGCTCTCATCCACGTGGGTATCAGCTGCGATTTGACGTAAAGACCAACCCACCCTTCTCAGTCCGACCACCATACCCCTCGTAAAATCGTCTATCTGCTGGAAGTGCCTCCGTTGACGGCGGCCTGGCATTCTCTCCTATTACACGTATCCGAAAAAACGAAGGAGACTTACTTAAGGAGAAAGACGCTTTGTTTGGAGCTCCGTGATTACCAGCACTAATTAGCGGAATTAATGCCTCAGTAATTCAATTCCTGTTTTTAAAGTGTGCGCGAATGTGTAAGGAGCATTGTGATAAAAGTTTGGTGTTTGTGAGTGTAGTGATTCGTCTGAAATTAGTGTTTTTGTGATTTGTGCATTGTGTTGAATTCGTGAGCGTCCTTCTTTGTGTGTCAACATTGTGTTGTGTTATGCAAGTGTGTGTGAAGTGAATTAAATATTTTCTAAGTCCAAAATAATGGCTATTTTTTCACTTTTTTTTTATAAAATTCATATCAGTGGATTATTTCATCCCAGTGATTCCCATTCTTCACAGCCAAGGTAGGCAAATTTTGTTCTATCTGATGAATACCGTACTTTTATGTTTTAATTAGCTGAACTTGTTTTACCATCGTAATTTTATAATTTAAACTTTGTGTAACTTTGACTTTTGTACTCTGACATTTTGCGTCAGCCATCCTGCACGAAGCAACAACTCGTCCTTGAAAAAGGTCGAGCTAATACGCAATTCAGCAGCGCTCAGTAGCAGGCTCTTGGTTATTCTGTCTTCTAATATCAATAATTAGCTACTATATGTATGTTACTTCTAAGTCACAGTACCTTGCATTGATGTTTTTTTTAATTATTAATTCTGGCTTTTTGCTGTATATTTTTGCTTTATTTGCATATGAAATGGCTGTTTGGAATAACTCTTGTATCTACTAGAAAATTTTTCTAAGTCCCGCACTCCATTTTTAAAGAAAAATTCTATCGATCAGCGCGTTAGGTTTACAATCACTTTTAAACTAATTTTACAATAAGCCCCCCAATTTTTAATTCTCAACCTACAGACTCCAAATTTCCTTCACAGATTCCTCTCTAGATCCCATTGATTATCCTGCAATTTTCACCCCCTATCTAACATAGTTCTGCAGTTATTAACATTTTAATTCAGTTTAGGTTCCTTTAATTACGCTTTATTTCTCTTATTGCTGTCTTCCTAACCCACGTAACACTCTATAACTATATTTTCCTGACTCTCCTCCCAATTCTCTTCCAGTAGACACCCATTATATAGTTAACCACCTCACAAGCCCTCCAACCCTTCTTTCCCCCTTTTAATTGAGTTTTATAACTTTTTAGTTCTCTGTTTACTCAGCTCCTAATTAACTTATAATGTTCTAACCACTTTCCCTAGCTTCAATTCTTAATTCTCTACCGTTTGACACTCTTTACTAACCTCTACCCCCTTCTTTTTCGCCCCTCCTTTAATCCTATTTTATTTCTCTCATCTCTCATCCCTCTTTCGTCCTAAAGTCTCCGATTAACTTCCCTTATACTCTTTTCTTAATTCCCTTCTGACTGACACTATTGTCTAACCTCTGCCACTCCTTTCTTTTTCACCCCCTCTAATACAGTTCCCCCCTCTAATTACTCAACTTCTTACACTTCTAGAGTCTCCGAACAACCTTCCTTCATCCTTCCTTTCTCCTCTCTATCAACTGCCGCCGTTCTGTGATCCTTCCTCATTTTCGCCGCCTTCAATTTAGTCTTATCCTTTAGCTAGCACCTCCTAATAAGGGACTTCGAAATCTTTCACGAATAAATACAGTAAGTGCTATTGTTATTATTTGCATCCCTGTTTTCACTATTCAGAAAGTGCACTGATAGACTATTGTATTTTTTTATCTATAAGATAACTGTACTTAAGGTAATATATTCAGACAAGCTTATTCAAGTACAACTCTTAGCAATACCTTGTTGCCCAAGTATTATTAGCGTACCTGTATTCATACTGTGATTATAACTACTTTGTGTTCTGTCACAGTTCTGTGACTATCACAATTCAGTACTTACCATACGCTGAGCATAACTAATGCAAAACGTCCAAAGGAGATACCTCATTTCGCGAGAAAAGACTGAATCTCATTTTACAATTAACATCAAACATTATCACACACGAGGAAAAGGTAGCCGCACTGTTTTAAGAGATGCAATCATTGCTAAGACCATTTGAGGCGGCAGATGCTGCCTACCACAAGATCTACGCGACCAGATCCTAGCAAATCTAGAGGCATTTAAGATATTGGCATTACAGGGCCCAGATTATAAAGTGCCACCAGAAGTGATAGATTGTGCTACAAACACATTCAGCATACCCGCTACGGAAGCAGCTACAAACACGTTTCAAGCTGATTCCCTTAATATCATCTTCAACTTACTAAATCAACAGCCTAAATCTTTCGCAAACGTATTGCAACAGCACAAAAAAATAAGTCTAATCATCCATCCAAAGGTAGCAAAACACAGTCAGAATTACGTGAGGAACTACAAGAGAAGGTTCGAATCGGAAAACTACAAGTCGCGGTTGAAAGGATCACTCCCACCTTTAAATGCGGACTCGAGGTATTCTGCAACTCAGCAGCAGACGTACACAAACTCGAGGAGCGCATAACAAAAGGCAGCAGTTCAAGCAGATGTCAAAAGGAAGCAGCGACGGAAACCTCGCTGTGTTATCCATACCATTTTTTCTTTTCAAAAATCGTAGCTTTTAGATGACAGAGCTCTTATGACAATACAGCGTGAAATATCTTCACTAGTCCACCTGATTTTTTCCTTCTTTTCTAGCAATGCGTTAATCTGCGTCTTTGTAAAAATATGTTTTAGGCTTTTTTCCAAATTCTCCGATCTGTGCTGTTTTTTCCTAAATTTTGCTGTTTGGGATTTTTGAATCAATATTTCTGCTTTCTTTAGTCGTGCACACTTTTGAAGATAATTTTGGCAGCTTGTTAGCGAGTATTAATTGCTTTAAGCGGCGTATAACTTCACTAGGGATGGATGGTCATTAAACCTACCAAGCCCTCGAATCTGACTAAAGAGACTTTCAAGTGCATCCTGAGTTAATCTAGATGTTAAAATATATTTAGCATCATACGATGATTTTAGATCCTAGTGTAGGCCAAAAAGAGAATTTATTGAAATTATTATTCCTTTTTGGAAAGGCAGCATGTTGGATTTTCCCTGAACTCTTAATCCACCAATGACTTTCTTCATTAATTTATTCCATTCGTTTACATCACACGATAAATTTACTTTCGGCACAGCATTGCATTTCAACAGTTTCCTTTGTAGTAATCCAAGCAAGCAATTGCTCATATCATCTTCATAATCACTGCACAGAAAATGTTCGCTGCAAATTCTTGCGTTTTTCACATTAATAAAATGTTGTCTTCGACATTTATGTATCCATTCTTTCGTCAAAATCAAATTGTCCTTTGGGAAAGCATGAAATACAATCTCTCTTCCTTTCGTATTTCTATAAGTGTTACGGCACGTTGCTACAGCACAAGAAGCCATATTACATAAAGGATACTTTAAGTGTAGAATTTAAAAGGAAAACTGATTAAAATTATATATATTTGCATTATTAGAAAACAAATATGTATGATTAAAATTAATTTGAGATATGCGACCTCCAGAAAATCGTCTCGCAAACTGAATGAAACTACAGTTTTAAACGGACGAAATCAGAGCAGGTGCATAACAATAGTGACGTCAGATTACTACCAGTTAACCCCCTCCATGAGGCTCGCGTCGGCGAGGAGTCGAACAAAGGAATGACCTAGCCCTTTCTATTTATCCCTGTTGATGCACTAACTCGCGATACACTAAGAGATTCTCTCGATGCACTGGACAAAACTCGGCATTAGACTACGATACACTTGCTCGCTGACTCGCACTGACCCGCCGACTCAACTGACTCTTTATCTCCGCATACCAGCAGGGTTTATATAGCTTTTCGCTTGTGTTCGAGAACGTTACCGCACCCGGACATTTCGTAACAATATTGCTATGAATTCTGTAGATATGTAAATACTTTAGCGCAATTATATGTAAATTGTAGTACCTTTGGTATAATGTAGCATGAAAGGCTTCAGAATAGGAAGGATAGCCGGAAAAAGCAGTAAGTCCATTAAACATTGAATAAATGATTGTCTCCGTAAATGACTCGCCTTCCAACCATTTCGAGAAATCGAAGTAACTGGAAATTTCTCTGGCGGAAGAGAGAAAATTATATAAGAGCAGAGAAATAATCAGTTTTCAGTTTAGATCAAAAGTTTAGCTCAATTGTATGGAGTATTGTGATTTCAGAGTATTAAGAGATCACCGCGCGAGCTTTCGTGTTTTGATGTGCTTTGGATTATCTTGTGTTCTACTTTCTTAGTAGTTTAGAGTCGCATGCCTGTTTGATTTTGCTTCATACTCAGA
>KK120754.1:413060-448217 GCA_000611955.2 Stegodyphus mimosarum | reverse complement strand
ATGAGAAGTCTTGACAGTCACGCATAAATATTTGATGCACATGCGCAATTTTTAAAGGTGGAAATGCTCGTATAGAAGTACATGGGATTCTGATTTTGCAGAGCAGGTATGCATAAAGTAAAGTATTTTCTCAAATTTAAGCTCTTTCTTTTCGTAAATGCATTTAAAAAAATATATTTGCGTGTTTTCTTTCTCATGTTACATGTTCAGGATAATGTGGTTAAATTTTCAGTAAACCTCAATGTGCCAAATTTCCTTATGCTAATATGATTTTTTATATTGAAGGGAAAACACACTGCTGAGTTTTACAAATTTCTCTTTATTTTTAACATAACTATTCTATTTTCACGAACATACAGTCATAATTTCCTTTTTATTAATTTTTTCTACCCGAAAGTTCCAAAGCTATTGCTAGTTTGGCGAATATTTGTGAAATTTGTACGGGTGCACTTGGATTACTGTTTAGTTTCGTTACCCGTATTACATTAAAACTTTCCCATTTGGGAGATCACTTCGTTGTTAAGTTTCATGACTAATCAACAGTTTTGTCCCCAAATATCTTGACTCGGAGTTTCGTGAATTTGGTGACGATTTTTTAAAAAATATGGCAACACTTTTACTATATCATTCAAATAACAATCCTATATCGCATACCTTTGCAAAACGTCCTGCTGCTGTTCGATTTTGTTACCTATATCACACAAAAAACAAGTTCCTTCCACGTACGAATCTTTAATTTCCATGCCAAGCATACTGCTTACGACCAAATGGTTAAAAACGTACTAAATGTATGTGAGTTAGTGGTACGTATATTTTAAAGTTGGCTATATTATTTCGTATTAACTTTTCTGAATATCCCTCAGCATATAAAATGATGAAAAAGCTTAAAATTAACCAGTTTTGAGGTCCGAAGTAGAAATCTATATAAAATTTTAAAATTCGTTAAGGTTCTTAAAAAGTTTATATCGTAGTCACAATACAGTTTCGCTGGGCCTGTGAAGATTTCTCGGTCTTTAAAATAAATTGCACGGATTTTACAGAAATTCAGCTTTCGGGTCCATTTCAATTCTTTGAGCAAAATTCGCAGTTCCTTATTTAAGGACTCCATTCGGGATATGAACACCAAGGCTATATTCTATATAAGATTCCTTGCTAGCAAGTTTTAATTTACATTGGTCAAACTAAGACAGCCTTAAAATTTCGCCCTAAGGAACATGAGGCATATATTAGGCAAAAAGAAACACATAAATCCTCTGCTGCACAATACTGTTGGTCAGAATATCATATTTTCTATTTTTCTGCAGCCAAAATTATTGAAAATATAATCTTCCGTAGGCTAATTAAATTTTCTAGAGGAATTCACATTCATAAAAATCTTCCAGTTCTAGTTAACGATTCTAAATTCAATGCGTCTTTGCCATCAGCATTTAAGGAAATCATTTGGTAGTTGTATTCATTTTTCATCAATAAATGACGCCAGTAGCTTAACTTCCTCTCATTCTTATCGCCTTATATATTATCACTTGCTTCTCTTTCTTCATTCTATATTCAAACCTTCGAAACTAGTCCTGCAAATTTATTAATATTGCGCTTATTCTTGTTGCTTTAACTACTCAAATAATCGTTATTCGGCGTGTTAATTTCACTCAAATGTAAGAAATCCTATAATGTATATAAAAAGCCTACAGTAAAAATATAAAGAAAGCTTAGGATATAAAATAATTAAAACTCGAACATGTCATGCATAAATCAATGAATATAATCCTTTTCATTCTTTTGAATTTTAAAGTAATGATTTAATCTTAAATCGGAGTGAATGAAATTATTCATAATGGAATTTCATAAAAAAGTAGATGATCAAAGTAGATAAAATTAATTTTAAAGAATAAAAATACTGATATTTAAACAAGTTTCATAATTTATTATGGATTAGTTCTGAAATTTTTTTGTTTAATAATTAAATATTTTATTATAAATAAATGTATACAGTACAGCAGAAGACATTATTCCTGTATTATACAGTAATTAAACGTTTTACAATGCAGCAGAACGCGAAGCTGAAAATTCACGAAAATACAGCCTGAAACGAAATGTAAGTAAACGAACAATTGATTTCCATTTTGCTTTTTGCCTGTCAAGACCTTACGCTTGTCAAGAGTTGAAGCAAGCGTTAACTGACCAAAAGAGTTAGATTAAAGTTCCACATATCAGTTAGCTCCGACGACGTCGTTGGAAGTCACGGGGAAGTGCCTTCAGATTGCATTTTTCATGTCTCGAAAGCGCGACTTAGGATATATATAAGATTTATATATAGCATTGTCCTAACATAGCTATTTTGACACAAAATCGGACTTTTTCTGAAATGACATGCCAAGTTTTTCCATATTTCGATCCATATTTCTTTGTGACTGCTGCAGTCAGTACCTTTGTACTTCGAAATTCCGATTGTCTACTTAGATTTAGCAGTGATAAGCCTGATGAAATAGTAGTATAATTTGGATGTTTCAGTGTTATATAGTAAATTCTGTTATGATTACTTATATGCACTATTACAATATAAAATATCATCTATTTCAAAACTACAAGAGAATGAAACAAAAACGTTCATTTAAAGAAATGTAATAAATGAAATGGATTCCCAGGCTTATGAATGAAATCTTTGTTTGCATCATGATTTCTATTAATCAGGGACCTTACCAGGGCCAACCGGTAAAGTCGTTGAACACTGTTAGTTTGTCCGCGGTTCGAATCCCGGCAAACGGGTTGGCTGCATGGCCACTTTCGTGGTTTTCCTCATGTGTAACGTGTATACGAGCCTGTTTCTCCCAGAAAGTCTTTCACGAAGACACGCGGATAGCTCTCAAATTCTTTGCCGTAATTAAATAAACCAACTAAACCTGTTAAGCAAGGTTTTAATGCCTAATCATGAATAGCTTCGAGGATAGAGAGGTAAGAAAACCTACGAACATAAACCATGAAATTTTGGTTAGAATTTTCAATAAATATGCGAGCCGCCAAACCGGTATAGTGGTTAGCGTCGCTGACTGCCGTGCCGAAAGCTGTGTTTCGAATGCCGGACAAGACATGGATGTTTGTAAATGTATAGTGTCGGTGCGGCATGGCGGCACTTTAAAAAAGCGGCCAGCCGAAAGTCCTCTCGTGACCTTTGGTGGAAGGGGAAAGGGGTGGGAGACCTTGAACCCGACCCCCGGATTGCTGTCCATCAAAATTGGTGGCGAAACTGAGCAAAATCGCCCTGTCATCTGTAAAGTGCTCAAAGCTGTTGCCATCGACAGGCGAATCTTGAGCGCTCCTTGCCAGGAAGAATTTCGTTTGCTTGGGCTTTTGTTGCTGTCAGACAAGTAAGTAACAACAACAACATACGTAAGTAAGTAAGTGACATAAATATATGATGAATTCAATACAGTTTTAGCCTAAGTGTGAGGGGGTACTTGCGGGATAACAAAAGAAGAAGAAATAATTGTATGACAATATGAAAGAGAAAGCACACACACCAGATATTATTATTTGATTTTTAAGAGCTGAAACTTGCTGTCAGTCAGCGACGTTTGTTAATATTGGAAATATCAAACATCATTCATTGATCCAGTTCGTGACAAAAAAATATATAACACCCATAAATCTTCATCAGTGCAAATCTGCAGTCTACAACAACAGCTTTCTGTGCTGTCTTCAACAAGTAGGCTACCATGTTTAGATGTAGAACAGCATCTTTAAAAGAAAGTCCTAGACCGAGGCAGCAGTATGGATGTGACTGCTAAAAACATGTGTGCTAAAATTAAGAAATATATGATGAAAAACAGATGAAAGGCAATGTTCCACTTTGCTTTGGAAATCGGCATCAGTGCCGGATGAGTGGAAAAATTGCGCATCGAATACTAATAATAAGTTTTTCGCCAGATGCGTACCCATAATTTTGACGTCAGAAATGAACAAACATTGATTGGGTCCATTATGTTCTCTTGAGCTGCTGTTCGAGAGATAAAAGCCACAAAAAGTTTTGTTGATAGTTAATGACGGAGATGAAATATGATTTCCAGACAGTCACCTAGAAAAGAAACAAGAGAACGAGGTATGGAAACATAATAAATCTTTCCAATCCCACAAGTTTAGAATTCAGAAATTTCTGCGAAGAAAATTTTTTGCTTCTTTTCGCGACAACTTTTATTGCGATAACTATGTAGGTATTATATGCCACATAATACCAAGATAACAGATGTTTATTATTATGAAATGTATGTTTTAATTTTATAACAGTTATTTTAAATTTATGAAATTTTCTAATTCTTCTAACTCCAGCTTACAGTACTTACCAGAATGAGTTTTTGAGATTCGCGTTAAATTGAAATGAGAAGTAGTAACAGTCAAAGTTTAAGTCAAAGTTCCACTGACTTCGAGAGAGAGAATTGGGATTCCTCAATAGCGCGTTTGCCTTTCTAACTGTTACTACGCTCGGCCGTATTAACGCGCGTTTTGATAAATTCGCTGGCTAATTTAATATTACAAGCCAACTAGTTTAGAATTGAGTTAGCTTCGGCTAAAGCTCTTTAGTTAGTTATTAGTTAGTTCTTATTTCTTACATTTTGAGTTTAAGCCCAAGTGGAAGCTTTGCTGTAGCCCTGAGAAAGGGGCCAACTCTTAAAATTTTATTTTGAGCAAATAAAGGGTTATTAAACCTTCTTGAGTTTATGTTCCTGTTCTTGGATTTTAGCGATTATTCGGTTAACTGTTGGCTAGGTTACTCAACACTTAGTTAGTATTGTAGAATACACTATAACTGAGGAACACTATAATTAAGCTAACTTGTTGACTGAACTCTGGCAAGTTGTAATGGTTATAAAGTATTTCTACCTCCTTCTTAGCATGCCTTTGTGGTATAGCGGTCAGCACACTCGGCGCGTATTCGGGAGGTCCGTGGTTGGAGTCCCGGCGAGGGCATTCCATATTTTTCATGTCTCCTGCTTCAAAATAACCTCTAGAGTCTCATTTTATGTCTCTAGAGTGGCGTTCGAACTAAAAAAAGGTGGTGGATGATGATTCTCCACCACCAGGCTTTGGGGATTGGGTCCCTTAATCTCCAGTAACCCTTTAAAAGGGGAGTATATAAGGTATTTCTCCTGCCTTTTTAACATGCCTTAGTGGTGTAGCAGCCAGCACACTCCACGCGTATTCGAGTGTTCTAAGGATAGCTCATTTTTCATTTCTCATCAAAAATCCTAATGTCTCTACAAGGCGAATTTCCGTGGAAAATTCAGGAGCAAAATGTTCCAGATTTTCAGACTGCTAGTTAAGAGTACGAATTTCAGCTTTTTCCCCCATCCAAAGAAATCGCCAGAGTGGCTTCCAAATGATTTTTTTCTCCTTCAATAACTGAAGCAACATTTGGATTTCACATTATTTCGAAGATAATGATTTGCAGAATGCTGTTCAGGTTTGGAATGAAGATTGTGACAAAACTTACGTTTTTCTGCTAGAATCTCACGCTTAAATCAATCTGAAGGATCTTAATCTGATCTAGGTGCACAGATGTCAAGGTGGACTTTGCAGAAAATGTAGAGACTTAGAAGAGTTTAGACATTTACTTTTTACAAGTGTTTTAGATTTAAAACTGTTTCACAACGGTGGCCAAATATGGACGAACGTTTACAAGAAATTTTGCTTTTTCTATGTGTTAGCATTCACTTTTGCTCTATTGTTTATTATCTTCTTCTTTTATTTATTGTTAATACAATTTTATTGCTTTAGTGCTGCTTCTTTCAGTATTTGTTTCAGTATTGCTGCTTTTATATATTTTTAATTACCTTTTATCTGTAAAATTATTATGCCTTTATAATATAATTTAGATTCGAACAAAACACATGTGAAGTGAGAAGCTCACCAGTATTCAACTATAAAACAATCAGAAATCTCTTGATAAGATTATTTAATTTGCATGAAACACACGAGAGTTAGCTACTTGACCTTCATACTTTCTGTTCTTCATATTATTTTCTTCACATTCGTTACACCTTCATAGTGTCTGCTACCATATTTTACGTACCATACATTCTTACGTAATATATGGTAGCAGAAACATTTATTGAAAACAATAATATTGACGATGTTCATAATGATTACTAATTAGATTTATTATATATGAAATACATTTCAAATAATACTCATTAGATATATTATTTGAATGCAAAATAAGGATCTAATTTAATAAGTGTGTTTATTGCATTTGAATCAGTTACTTATTCAGGAGCTATACAGGCTCGTAAAAAATAAATTAAAAGTCTTGCAGCTTGTGCAAAGGAAACATTTCCCATGTCGCGTAGATGCTGAATGACGCAGTAACATAAAATTACCTAAAGAAGTGATCCCAAGCTCAAATAGCTTCCTGCGGGCCGAATGCTTCATCTAATAGCAGCTGATAATGAAACATTTTACTGACAAAAATAAAGAAGTATTTAAACAGGGGCGTTTTTTAACGTTTCGTGTGTTACAATTTATTTATTAAATATCCTGTTCTTTGCACTTAAAACCATAAAACTGAGTTCAACAGCAATGTCGCAAAATAACTTTAAATTGAGCATACCTTTAGAATTTCCGATACACAGTTTCGCGCGCTGGAGATAAATGTTTCTTCTTCCCCATAAAGCGTTGCCATTCCTTGCTTTCAAATCGTTTGAATTTGCTCATCAAAAATTCATTAAAGTTTTACAAAATATGAAATAGATAATAAGACAAATTCCAAATTCCGGCTTCCAGATGCCCATATTATGGTGGAAACGTTCAATATTTAAAATTCGGTGGTTTCAAATACCGTTGTTTTATCAAAATACGAGAAACATACGCAGATTCTTCATTATTTAATTTCTTTAAATGTAATACAGGGAGATATTATTTGGTGGCAACAATTTGAAACGTGATACTACGCTTTTAGTGAATCTACGGAAAATGCCAAAATGAAATTAATAGTCCTTCTGGGTAAATTACTCCTTTGGACTAATAAACCTAAAGATAAAAATTCATATTTTATCTTTATTTGCTATCTGAAATCTAAAATTTCGCACCTACAAGGCATTTTTGCTTGCTACATTTTGTAATTCAAGCTTACAGACAGCTAAATATTGAAACATCAGACTCGAACAATTTTTTTCATATAATTCGAACATGTTTAATTACTCATTAAATAAATAACTTTGATGTAAACGAAAATAAACAAATTCTGAAAATTTAAAGTTTTCAGAGAAAATTTTCCATGTGGGACAACTCTTGAGAATAAATAATAACATAGTCTCTTAAGAAAATAGTCTTATTTATTAAATTTTTCTCCGACGCATCAATAAAAATGCATGTGTTTGCGTGTAAATTATTATAAATGTCTTTATTTCTTACTACATCTTGACACTTGATAGAGTTTCCATTCTAATAAAGTGTGTTGCCAATTATGAGAAATTAACTTCATTGCGGATTGCCTCATCAGCCAAACGGACTCTTTTCTTACAAATTTTCAACTGTAAAAAAGATCTGTTCATGTATAAATAAATTTACAAGCAAAGTAAAAATTCATTTTCTGGGCTTATTTACATTTTCACCTTATAAGGTATTTCTCCCGCCTTTTTAGCATGCCTTCGTGGTGTAATGATCAGCACACTTGTCCAGTATTCGAGAGATCCGTGGTCCGAGTTCAGGAGAGGGCATTGCTCATTTTTCATGTCTACAGCTTCGAAATAACCTAATGCCTCCACAGTGGCGCCCGAACTAAAAAAAGGTGGTAGATGATGATTCTCCACCACCAGGATTTGGCGTTTGGGTCCCCTAATCTCCAGTCGCCCTTAAAAAGGGCGAGTATATAAGGTATTTCTCCCGCCTTCTTAGCATGTCTTTGTAGTGTAATGGGCAGCAAACTCGGCGCGTATTCGAGAGGTTCGGGGTTCGAGTCCCGGCGAGGGCACTGTTCATTTTTCGAGTTTCCTGCTTCGAAAGAGCCTAATGTCTCTACGACATGTACACATATAAGTTAAAAAAATCTGTATCTTGAATAGTTGAATAAGATTTATATCATACTGTAAACTAAGCTTCATCTGTAGATTTTCCGGTGCGTTATTCATGACTGTCTTTAATAGAAATGGAAATAATGTATACTCCAACTTCAAATAACTAAATCTTGAAATCTTTGCAACACTTGTATGTAAGCAATACACAACTAAAATGTGTTCGCGGGCTGCAGAAAATTCAATGAAGGCCGCATAAAACCCGAGGGCTACCAGTTTGAAACCAATGATCTCAAGCAATTATTGAAAACATTTATTTAGAGTTCCATAGAGATATTACTGGTATCAAAAGTTATATTTTAGATTAACCGAAGCTTCTCGTTCAGAACGTCGAGAATTATTTTCATAAATTTCTCCAAACTATTTCGAGAAACTTTGTAACCAGCAGTCCAGTTACAAATAATTGCCACATTCACTCGCGGTTACACACTGCTAACAAATCTAGGTGATAATTGGGAGTTCCATGGTTAGAATTCTGGAGAGCCCATAGCTGAATTTTCCGCTTTCCATATCAAATGTTTTAATAGTGTCTGTCATGGCACCCGAATTAAATTGGGATGGACAATAAATATCCCTCACCAGGATTTAAGCGACTGGCTCTCATCTACTCTTCAGACATTCTTTAAACGGGAAAGAATGTCAAGAATTATCGCATTCTATCGTGAGGGTTCTCGAAGTAGTTAGGACGTCCAGTTGGTAATTGTAAGCTTCGCAGTTCGAATTCCAAAAACAGTGCACTAAAATTTTCCTCTTTCTGGTTTCGAAAGTCTAAAAATGTCTTCGGGCTTAACTGCGTAATAGAAAGATGCGCGCGCACCTCTCTGCTCAGAGTTTTTAGGAAAAGAGAGAGTATGCCATGAACAACGAACAAGTGTGAGTGCTAAGCAAAATCGAGGGTCCTCGAGCGCGATCGTAGTCCTATATAATATAAAACGTTAGTGTTTTACTTATAATTTAAATAAAATGGGTATCATTTGAATATAAATAAAAAGAACGCATGCAATTGCCTTGAGGCATTTAAAACCTATAGCTACTTTTTTTTTTCACAGCACATCCTGTTATTGCATTGGTCATCACATTAATTGCATTAGTCTGACCACATACTTCAGTAAATTTCCTATAGCAGTCTGTTACTTTAACTCCGATTCTTCCTAAATAACTCAGGACCGACATGAAGTAGAGTGCAATCTTACTAAAATGATTTAGTCTCCGTTTCATTCGCAACTGAAAAACCTGAAAATCCTTCGAACTCTTCGAAACGTAAAAATTTAATGATTTGACAATTTTGAAACTTGACTAGGAAAGAGAAACGAAATAAATCACCCTAAACTTATAAATGTAATAAATTCGAAGTTAGTTTTCTTTTCTTTTTTTTCTTTTTTTGAATGCGTGGATAAAAATTTCGAATAGACTAACAACCTAAGGAATCAGGTTAAGTTTTGAAAGATTTGTCAAAAGATTTTTCAGTCTGTGGAGAGTTAAATTATTTTCCAGTTTCGAGTCCAATTACATTCTACGGTTTTCTATATTTTTTAACAAAATCAGATGTTTATTTTCAGAAGAACAGAGCGTTCACGAAGGTACTAAATAATTGCAAAAAACGAATATCTCTCAGCTCCAGGCAAATAACATTAAGCTAGTAATTTCTTTTATGTGTTCAACTTAGGTTAGTTACTTTATCACCGACCGAATATAAATAAGCTGTAAGAGATTTTTAAGAATTCTCGAATATCAGTTTTTTTTAACGAATGTCATAATGTTAATTAACAATATCCAGGCGGCAGAACGAAAGTCGCGGAACACTGGTAGTTCGGTTCGCGGCTCGCAAACGGGCTGTTTGCATGGATGTTTTCCCCATGTTTAAAGGTATACGAACCAGTTTCCTTTAGAAAGTCCTCCACGAAGCCATCCCTGTTTTTAAGCAGATAGCCCTCGTTTACTCTGCCATAATTAAACAAACCCTAAATTTCGGATTTTCTGCCCCTTAGTTTGAAATTTCTATTATTAATTCCATATCATATTATTTCCATTAGTTAAACTTTTTATTAATTTTCTGCTAGTATTTTGTAGAGTTTTGGCAAAAATAATGTGACAAAGCGATCTTATTCGGAAATTTAATCTTAACTATGAAGAATTATATTAAACGCTGTAGTGATATAATTTAAATTAACCAGTTATTGTAACCTGGATCTTTACTATAACTTCTCCTTTTCGCTTTTTCCAGTGATTTCGAAAATTTAAGAAATTATTTTTTCATATGAACATTAATTCTAAAGTTGTAGCCCATTAATTCACTCTAATAATAAAAAGGAATTAATATATTATATATTTCGGCGTATAACGCGCACCTTTAACACCAAAAATATGATCGAAATTTACATGCGCACGTTATACGCTGGATGTTAAAAATATGGAACCAAATTAACACAAAAAAGTTACACTTTTACGTGTACTGTTTACTTACAAGAAATGACATTCCTTTTGAACTTAAAAACTTCTCATTATCAGATAACATGAACAGTTCATCATGTTCGTCTTCCGTTATATCTTCAAGAACGTCATCGATTTCTGTTTCATCTTCACCATCACTGTTACTCTGATCCGAAAATAAATAATCAACATCCGTTCCATCTTTCGCCAACACCAAACACCCTTGCTGCAGCACGATTTCCACTTTCTTTCGCAAACTGAATGACTTTGCATTTGAAATCAGCACTATGTTATTTTGTTTGGCAGAAGCCATGTTTACTGCTAAAAGGAACGCTGGATAAATTGTATTTTAACTAAACCCTTCGATGTTCACTTCAAAAATGACAGCTTCAAATGATCACAGAAAGAGAAAACATCTGAATCAGAATTTTTTCGACTTGGAAGTGCATTCTTACTCCAAATCATATCTCTCTTTTCTCAAATTCCTACACTAGCATTCTTTTGGACACTTGCATTGAATACAATGCACCCTCGTATATATATTTACTCCCTTAAACATTTAACCCACACACATATTGTTCCCCTTATTGCTTGTCAGTTCAGTATACGATTGCACGAAAGGCTAGGACAAATCTTCGAATCAGCGACCTCGAAAGATAAGAGCATTGCACAAGAATCTTTTAGAGTTCTTCGTAAAATAATTGGGTGCGCGTTATACGGTGAATGTACTTGAAAGTTAAAAAATATAGCTCGAAACTATAGATAAGCGTTATACGCCGGAAAATATGGTAAATACATTTAATAGTGTCCTTTATTGTAAACTCGACATATTTGGCAACACTATCAGTAACACATGTGTCTAAAGATGACTTAATTGCAATCATCCGATATATAAGGCAATATAATTTTTGAATATTTTTCTGTGTATGTCATTTTACGTTCTAAAAAGTAATCCAGGAAAAAACACCGGGGCTTCTAAAACTGATTTCCTTTTTGAGCTGAATTCTAATCTTGTAAAACAGCAAACATTTAATTTCATGAAATGGCAGCAGTAGATGTGAGTTTTATGTCAGAAAAGAACGGAAATATTTGCATGACGTTTTTAGCCCTTAACATGCTCATTTCCCCCGTAGGAAGTTAAAGTAATCGTAGAGATGCCAAACTTAAAAATACTAATTTAATTGTTTACACAGGCTTTATTGGTTGCAAATAATGAGAGATATCAGAAAACGTACAAATAATTTTGGCGAAAGAGTCAAACTCCTACGATTTCTTTCAATAAAAACAGACGTACTTAACTTAAAAATGTGAAAAGATTGCCCATTTCACACAAGTCTGCAAAATTTTAAAAAATTCTAAAATAAAAGCGTTGCTGAGTCGATAACAGATGGCGCAAAGTGTCCATGTTTGAATATTTTTGAAGAATAGTTATTCCAGAGTGCCACGTACTAACGTAAAGCTATTTCTGAATTTTTCAAGACTTTTATTTAACATTATGCGTAAAAATAAATACACGTGACCCACGGGTGATGCTCGCGGCACAGAATGAAAAATTTTTTAGACCCACCGGTAATGCTCATTTCAGTGCACGTTTTAATATCTTCCATGTGTCTGACGAGTGGCTTTCAAGTCGTGTGCCCGTATTCAAGCAACTCCAAGTAGAAGTTCCGCAAGTCGAAATCAAAATTCGAAAATGCATCTGTATATCACGTTAGCGATAAAATTAACCTCTTACGTTTCTAATTTTAATCCTATTATTTACATATAAAATAACATGAAGCAAACCTGTTTTTACGAGTAAAACTGTAATGACATAATGATTCGTTGGCCCACCAGCGGCCGAGCGGTAAAAGCCGCTAAATACTGGTAGTTAAGTTCGAGGTTCGAGTCCCGGCGAACGGGCTGACTGTATGGCGTTTTTGCGGTTTCCCCCATGTGTAACGGGGATGCGAGTCAGTTTCCCTTAAAATGACCTCCACGGGGCATCTTTCCCTTTCCGTGTAGTGTATAAGGGAAAAGCACGTAATAAATGAAAGAAAGATAATGATTTCGTTTTCATCTTTCACATAAAGCAAGAGCAACATTCGGATGTTTTACATGTTGTGTTCACACTGTTTTATCTGAGGCTGATAGAACTGCCTCAATAACAATAATAAAAAAATTAGTGGTTCTATCAAAGCTGTTGTATTTGCCATACTTCTGCAAATAGCCCCATGTGTAAAGTTTTCAGTCTTTTTCGATTTGGCAACGTTGGAAGACTACTTTATTACACTATTATATGAAATCTTCAGACTGCAATTTAACTTTTTCTATAAATCTAGTTCCGAAAATATCTAACCGTTAAGGATTATTTATTATTGTATACATGCACGGTGATAATATTTTGCTTATGCTTACTTACCTTAGACCAACTTTTTTTCCTCTAGCCTGGAATAAAAAACAATCTTTATCGCTTTCGGAAGTGCATCTTCCAACTACGACAATTCTGCTTTTTTGTCTCTCTCCATCAAATCATGTCCCCAGCAGCGACGTATTCTCGACCCCGATTTCTTCCCACTTACTTACCCCTCCATCTTCCTCTGCTTTTTATTGTTTTATTTTTTGCATCGTTCCTTGTCTCATTTGCTGCTAGAAAAATGAATGGGATTACAGAAAACGAGGTCGCCACCCGTATGAATTCATCTTTTTGATCATTCGCCGAGACAGAACGGAAAGATCAGGTACATTAAGGACTGCATAAAAAGAAATAAAGAAAAAAGAAACTACAGCTTGAGAAACTCTGATTCCATAAATTTAGAGTTGTTTGCAGTATTTGTAAATGACCGAATTCTAGTTCATTTAGATGAAAATAGTCCATCGTTACAATTCGCGGTAAATTTTTATTGGCATCGAAAATATAAATCGATGAGTTTTCGAATGCTTTGAGCTGTTAGGTTGTGCTACATTTGCTACCAAGGCACTTTGCATACAATCGGCGTAGCAAGAATACAAATCTTTAGTTTATCTTTGAGGTAGATATTGAAATAGGCATAAAATCTTTAATTTATCTACCATGTTGATTTACAAGTAAAATCCCTAGGGTATTAGACTTTTGTGGGAAGGTGCAGAAAATACAAAAGCTTAGCTATATCTTCTATGGGATTCGAACCACAAGTTTCCGATTTACTAGAAAGACAATCTGTCCTTTACAGCACGAAAGTACAAATGGAGTAATGTCATAACTCTTTATAAATCTTTAATTTAGTCCTTTACAACAGGAGAGCATGCACTGAGTAATTGCGTTAACTCCTTACAAATCTTTGATTTTTTTTTCCATGCCGATTTACAGATAAAATCCGTAGAGTATTAGACTTTTGGGGGAAAATCCAGAAAATCACTTAGTAACAATTATTTATCATTCTTGTTATAATATAGGGTAGTAGGTATAAATGGGGATTCACTGACACTTGGGGAGTGCGGTGGTGGGAGGCGTGATCAAAGTCATCATCATCGGCGACATCACCGGAAGTCGGGTCACAAAGGCAATGTGCAGAAGCATCAGTGACGTCACTGGCAAAAGAGGCCGATCCTGTAGAATGGAGTTGAGTTGTTTCAGGCTGCTGGTTGAGATGAACTGTAAGATTCCTGTGTCTTAGTTTCGATTTCCCATTTCAATTTAATTTTTCAAAATTGGCAATAGATAGACGGCCAATAGGATTTTGGTACTCGCTGTGCTCGCGCATCATAATTTTAGGGAAAAAAGCTGCCTTCTATTGGCAAAAAAAAGAATTAGATGTTTTGGATTTTTTTTTTTTTTTTTTTTTTTAATATTCCATCATCTAAACCATTAAGTGCTCGTCTTTGGAAACAATATTAATTTTACTTAACCTTACAGAGAAATTTGTTTTCATATCTTTTTTGTAATTTCTAACAAGCATTTAATTTTAAGTTATATCTTCTGTTCATGATGATATTTTCTGCATTCGTAACACTGAACGCTTTTGACATAACTTATTTTGCCATTTCATTAAATTTTTCATGATTTCTTCGCATGTTTAAATTTCTTAAACATACCGAGATTTTTAAATTAAATACTTTATTTGACAACTATTAATTCTTATTCGTAAGTTATACATTGAATAGGCCCCCAGATGGTATACTGGTTAGGGAAGCCCACTGTGGTGCCCCAGTTCGAATCTCGGAGAAAGCACGGATGTAAATTGGCTGTCGCTTCGTAGGAGGTAACGGTGGCTGCTTATGGGATGCCTTCATAATAAAATGACCATCGCTTCCGGCCTTAGTAGGGGAAAAAACCTAAAAATGGCAAGTACCCACCGTAACAAATATATATATATATAATATATATATATATATATACTGCATAGTCCTTACTTAGTTTATAAATTGCACTTCTATTTTAATTTACATACTTTACAATTTTCAATCCTATATAATAGTTTTATCCTTTCTAATTCTAGTACTTTACATCGTATTCCATTATTAATTCCTTCGCATTCTCAAATTTTATAATTTCCCGCACATTGAAATATTTCCTTATGATTCTGAACATCATTTATATTTGAATATATTTGTTTAAGCTCTTTGATGTTAACAGTGCTTAATTTCGAACATCCATTAGCTTTAAGCCAGCTTGACATATTCTGAATTTTTAAAATGAAGTCTCAACATTAATACTTAATTTTAAAACCATATTGCCTGTTTCATGCACTCATACATAAATTTGCTTACCACCTCTACTATTTAATACCTCTGGATTCAGTATTTTTTGTTAATTTTCACCACTCATGCAATTATTTTCCCATTTTAAGCGAGTTGAATATGCAAAATATACTTCACTACGTTTTTCAGATGATATAATTATGGCCACATTTGTCGTTCATGAATAACTTTTAAGACGAACTAGCGATCATTTACCTCATACGTATAAAGAAATTCCTAGACTCAACATTTTCAAATCCGATTCAGATCTGAATTATCATTGTTCAATAATTTTAGTTAGTTGCGTTTCTTTGTTTTCAACTCTGCTATATCATCATTTTAACCTTTTTAACTGCTTTTACTTTTAATTCTAACATATAACCTCAATCCGTTTGTTCGGACCTAGCTCAGTACCTACCCCATTTATAAGCCGAATTCACTGACAGATTATTTCAATGATCCTTATGAATTAAAAAATGAATATTTGATTATTAGTCGTTTCAGAATATGATTCTCATACTGTACACTTCTGTCTAAACATACCTTAATGGGTAACAGATTTGCGATAAGAAGGAGCTATAATGCGTTACTCATTTGTAGACATGGTTTGGTATTTCCGATTTTTAGAGCATATTTCACAAGTTTTCAAATTTATTAGGAAACATATTTGACTTTTATACTCTGCATAGCGCTGTTATAATGATATAACGAAGATTTTTTACTTCCTTGTTCGACGTAAAGCAAGTATTGTAATCACGAAATATTTCGGGTACCTTATTTCAACGAAAGTATTCACTTTGACCGTTCTCGAATGCAATTTAACGATGTTTTTGAGTGGCATCGGTACGTACGGACACAATAAAAGATTCTTTTTCCTCAAACGGATTGTAAAATTGATTTAAAAGGGATTCAGAGGGAATTTTTTTCGTAACGTCTGTACGTATCTCGCATAACTCAAAAAGAAGTAGAATCAGAACGCTGAAATTTTCTTTGGAACTGCTATAACATGTAGTTGTGCGTCTCCCTTTTTAATTGCAATCGGCACCACCAAACAGATAGATATCCACGCTTTTACCGGGCTCAGCGAGCTCAGTTTTTTTTTTATTGTTACATGTTGGTAAAATTTGTATTTTTTTATTTGAAAGTGATTGAATTATGTTGTTCTTATGTTCCGGTTAACGTTTTTATGCCTTTAGTTGATCTGCATGCAGTAGTTGTAGAATTATCAACAACTTAAAAGTTTTTTACGTGGTACTAAGCCTAAAGAAGCCGTCATTTGTTTACATTTGAAACTCTTAGTATGATAGTGAAGTTATTTTGTTCATCAACTTCAATGTTTTTTTGCCGAGTGGGACCAAAAGTAAACTTTCAGACTTGTGCATCGGAAAATCGGTCTTCCTGCCCGCTAGCCGAATTGCGTTTTCTGGGAGGGGCGTAGAAACTCTAATTGCAATCTTTTTTCCTGTTTTATGTTTTTCTGTATTTTGATATTTTTAATGAAGGTGTTTTGAGATTTTATGTATTTTCCCCTTGTTGCGAAGTGAGAACTAAATAAATTGAATGAGAAATATACTTCCAATGGAATTCGAGGAAATAAGTTTAAACAAAATACAGGAAAAATATGGTATAGGCCGCACAAGGAAGTCATGTGATGTCGACGCAAGATTTTTTATTTAGGTTGCTATGTTAATAGCAACAGCCTGTGCTAAATACGCTTAAACATATTCATTCAGAATATTCCTTTTTCAGCAGTAAGAGGTTTCATTTATGAATGTCATTTATATATTTATTACCCCATTAATATATTTGCCAAAGCATTTTCTTATGAATAAAATCTTGTTAAAGACATACATACCTTTATGCAGCATAAGCATTAGCAATATACATACATTTACAGAATGAACCACAGAAAAAAACAGTAACGGGCATTTTATCAAAATCTGTGATATTTTTTAGAATATTTTAACATTCATGTATCCCGAATACATAAATTTCTTCATAAAATCCTCAACATATAGCTTAATATTTCTTTACAATAGCCATTTAATGAAGTAATACACCTTTTCAATAAAGCATTTCGCATAAATAATGTACAGAATTTTCATAAATGCATATGACAGGAACTCTCTATGCATTTTTGAAAATTATAATTTAATTAATGAGGCTAAACGTTATAATGTGTTTTTTTATGTTTAGAAACTTCAAATGACATATTTATATTTTCCTATACTGCACGCTGCCTGAGTACAGAATGCACATCTTAGACCTAAATTCTTAACATAATACTAAGAACGAAATGCGAAATAATCATGATTCACTGTGGTGTACTAGAATTTACAGTTCTACTCAAATGAGGATAGAACCTTTAGCGAAATTCAAGTAACTTTAATAAGAATTTACGAAAGCAATTACAGTTATCAACAAATGAGTCTTAACAGATTCTTATCGGGTTCAGATTTACTACAAGTGGGAAAATTTGAAGCCTGCTTTGTCTGGTCTCATCAGCATGCAGACAAGACTAATGAATCATTTTTAATGCAATCAGATTTTAGATACATTTAACAATGATTAAAGTACGTTTAGTTAATTTTCAATTAAGATTTTTATATATCAGCTGCATATATGGCTACATATTCATAAATAATTACAAATAGTATTGGAAATAATGTAACAAAATATCCAATATCCAGATATTTTCTAAGAAAATTTCTATCATTAGAAATAATAAAACCTTGTCTATATTTTTTAATGAAATGTAAAATTTTGTAATTCACTGTTAGAAAACCTGAGATAGAAATCATTTCCTATAATCAGTGAAAGGTAAAAAAGAGTATTCTTATAATAGCTTATAAGAATACTCTTTACCTACCTTAGGAAATGAATCAGGCATTTTAGAAATTTTCTGTCTTTTTCTAAATATATATCCTATTACATTAAAGAGAAAATTCAGTAAAACAACATTTTACTTCTTTGTGCGAAGTAAAGGAAGTATTGTATAGCGAAAAATTTCGGGTATCGTATTTCAACGAAAATATCCATTTTGACCTCTCCCAATTCCATTTGAACGATGTTTTTGCGTTACATCGGTACCTACGGACAGAATAAAAGACTCTTTTTCCAAAAACGGATTGTGAAATGGATTTAAAATGTATTCAGAAGAGATATTTTCGTGGCGTCTGCGCATACATATGTATGTATATATGTATCACGCATAACTCAAAAACGAGTAGCCTCAGAACGTTGAAATTTTGTGTATAGGACTGCTATAATATGCAGTTGTGGCACCTCCCTTTTACTTGCAATCAGCCGCACCCAAAAGTACATAAATATTTATGTATATATATGTATCCACTCTGGTCTTCGGCTTCGTGAGGTCAGTTCTTTTATTCTTATATGTTGTTGGCAAATTGCGCCTTTTTTGGTTTAAAAATTAATTATGTTGTTCATATCTTCCGGTTAAGGTTTTTATGTCTTTAGTTAATCTGCACGCAATAGTTGCAGAATTATCAACAATTAAAAAGTTCTTTAAGTGCGGCTAAGCCTCATTTTTGTTTACCATTGCAGCCATATTTGTTTACATTTGAAACTTATCAGAATTCAGAATACTGAATTCAAGTGCTGCACCTTCAGTGTCTTTTTGCCGAGTGGGACCAAAATTAAACTTTCATTTTTGTGCACAGAAAAATCTCACTTGTTGCCTGCTAGCCGAATTGATTGTTTCTGCTTACAAATTAATTTTAATTGTAAATTTTTTTATTGATTTAATTGTATATGGTGTTTTATTTTTTCCTATATTTTTCAATTCTTAATGAATAGATTTTGAAGTATTTGAAGTATTTTTGCCTTGACGCGAAGTGAGAACTGAATTAATTGAATGAGAAGTATATCTCTAATGAAATTCGAAGAAATAAGTTTAAATGAAATGCAGCAAAAAGTTCGTATAATTTAACGTTCTTTACAAGGAAGTAATGTGGTGTACACATAAGTTTTTTTCCGAAAACAGAAGTTTATATTTGACATACGCAAACTATTACGAATAAATTAAATTTAATACTCATATTCGTTAACATTTTTTAATATTCAAAACTATTTTAATTATCATATTCGATATTCATATATACTCTTAATAGCCACTAACTTAAGAGTACACAGTTACACAAATGCGAACTGGAAGAAAAGAAGGATATAAACCGGAATTTTTACTAAATAAACATTCAGTTGCTAGGAAAAAAACTGTATTCTATGTAATTAGGCTGTCAGGTTCGTATGGTTTTGAGTAATTTTTAAATTGGAATAGCTTTTTACCATCTATTTCTATCCTTTGATGCATCTGCTTTTAGACTCTCTTCTTGCAACAGTGAAAAAAAATTCGCAGGTCTTCATCCCAATGAGATACTAGTTTCTCTTATGTCATGTAAGTGAATTTCTCTCTTACGGTATTACCCTAGCACGAACAACAAAATTTTACATTGCCCGCTGAAACGTAGTGGAAGCTTAATTTAAACCGAACGGTAACCTTAGAAATACGCACACATCCAATTTAAGGACGAATGTCGTTTTTCCCGCATCCTATAACCTAATACCTATCTGATAAAGTCCAGAAGTTAAATCAAGGTACTCATGCACATACTTAGCCGAAGTTTTCTAATTATTTCCTCAATGACTGGTACAGAATAAATTGTACAATGCGGGAAAAAAATGGACAGTTCTATACCTCCCGTTCTACTGGGCCGATTGACGAAATTTAAATTGCATTTTTCTTGTCTCGAAAACGCGACTTAGCATGTATATTAGATATATATATATATAGCATTGTTTTAATACAGGTATTTTGACAAAAAATCGGACTTTTTCTAAAATGGCATGCCAATTTTTTGCATATTTCGGTTCTGCGACTCAAATTATGCCTAAATACTAAGTTTTGTTAAATTTGGCGCGACATTTACCGAGCAATTTAAAAATTTACATTGGCGCATTTTTTTTCAGTTTACGCCCAGAATAATTCACTTGGCGAACTTCTTAATTTATAGCAACCTATTTTCCTTTCCTTATTCTTATTCTATACGACCGGAGAAAGGTCACGTTCATTACTTTCAAATAATTTTAACAAAGTGCGTAAAACACATTTGGCGTTATTATCAATTCTGACGAATATGCCAGATTTCAAAGCATGCCAATGTGTAAGTTTACATACATTTTAGGAAATTTTAAATAAAATCTTTAATTTTTTTGCAAGTGTGCCTAGAAATACATCTACTTTAAGATGATGTTAAAAATTTTATAGGTTATCATACAAACACTTTTTCGAAAAATTTATAAAAATTATTTAAAAATACGAATTTTCAAAATAAATCATAGAAAATGAGCGAATCATATTTGGATTAAGCCCGAATTTCGAGTTCTGGAAGAATCCAGTAAGTTTAATACAAAAGCATCAATTATATCAAATTCAATTAACACTGAGGAGCTAAAACTTTAAGAACTAATGTTTTAAAAACTACTCGAGCGATTTTTACAAAGCTTGGCAGTTTGGCATAATTTAAGTCGTAGAATCGAAATATGGAAAAAATTCGGCATGTCATTTCAGAAAAAGTTCGATTTTGTGTCAAAATACCTATATTAGAACACTACTGTATATAAATATAATACATATCCTAAGTCGCGCTTTCGAGACATGAAAAACGCAAGTTGAATTTCCTCAACTGGTCCAGTAGAATGGCAGATAGAGAACTGTCCTATCTTTTATTTTTTTTTTGGCGCAGTGTTCATTTAGTTTTGCCATTTAGTTTTCCACAGCAAAACGCCAAGATTGATGGTCTATGCCTGTAATGGGAAATCATTTATCATCGACACAAAACTAAACAGGGATTACTTGTGAGAATTGTTATTTTTTTTAACCATCTCACAGTATGCCTGTCAATTATGTCCTCGTTATCCATATTTTTCTCATCAGAAGGCATAGTCATCCATACCTGTCCCTTGTTTCAATGCAGGGGACTGATAAAACAAAGCGAAAAATTTCCTTACCAGATCTTGGACCTTTCTCCCCTTTAGGCCGGAGGCAGATCTTTGAGATTCAAGTTCTGTACCTCCACCTCTCCTCTTTTTTATTCATCTTTAACTGAACCGTATTAGCTTTAAAATCAATCCGTGCGCCTACTCCTTTCAAGGTATTCAACCCCAGTTTTACATCAATCTGCCCGTTCCTCAAAACTCTGTGTTTTTCCTTCCTTGGACACTGAACATCACGCTGCCTAAAGATGCTGACCCTGATCTTTTAAGAATTTCGCCCCTACAGAATTAAATAATCTACGCTTTCTCAAAAATCCCGATATCCAATAGCTCCATTAAGTAAATTAGTTTAGAACTTAGTTCCAGATGGGTTAACTCGACACTTTTTAACCTTTTCACGACATAGAGACTAATATTTTACCTATTGAAGCCATTTAGTCAGCTATTCAATCAACAAGGAACAGAAAAACAAATCAACAAATTCTGCCATTTCCTGCTTAATCTTCATTATAAACTAAAAATTGTTTGTATTACTTAATTTAGTGATTGCGTGAAACATGAATGTTCTAGCTCCAGGAAAAGCTTAACAACAAAGTATTTCACTTATACATGGTAAGATTTCTGTTTATCTTTAGATAACTAAACTCTCTCACTTTCAGCACGGGGGGCACATTTAGTGTGCTGAAGGTAGGAGGCACACTTAGTAGACGCACAAATATTACTTACCAATTTAAAGGACCAGCTTTGTTTTCCCAGATTTCTTCCTTAATTATTTATCTTTCCTCTTATGTCTTTTGTTACCCACAACTTTCCTCATATTTCCTTGGCGATCGCCACTTCGCTTATCAAGAGCCACGGAACATTTATGCTTCTTTCTCCAAATTTTCTATCACTTCTCCCAACAGATCGCACTATATACTGTCTACTATCTACTGTCACTTCCACCTCCGAAGTTCTCAACATTCACAGCTAGCACTGAATCTATCGCCACCTGTCCGAAATTAAGATAAAATCTAGCAACTCACCTATTTTAAACCAATCTACCACTTTCACACTTCGCTCATGTCTCAAAAAAGTCCTACAATGTACTTGGATTCTGCAACACAATAAAATCTTGAACCTATAATAGCAATCTATGCACGATTAACTAATTGTATTACCCTGATATCTGGCTCCCTTCTGTACACCAGCTTTATAATTTCAAGGTTTCCTGAAAAGGTGAAATTAATCCTTCCCTTCTGATAAACGAGTGTTCGCCCTTAATACAGGAAAAGTTTTAATCATTGCACCCTTCAACATATTAAAATTACGTGATTCACTGCTGAGTTTCCTTACCACATTTTTGCTGATACCTTTAGAAGAGCTGATGGCTTGCCATTTCGAATAGAACGCTTCCATACTGAGCTTATGTTTCTCACAACAACTTAGTGCCTGAGAAAATGACCCTCGATTCCTTCCATAAAACTCAATACCAGACCTTTTGCCTTCAGAACTGACTTAGGGTTTCATCGATGCTTGAATGGCATCTAACAGGTAAACGACAGCCTCAATATTTTAGTGTACCTCAAGATTTAGCGTACCACCCTGCAGATTACCAACCACCTGTAAACTTGTAAGTATTAAACTAAAGCTAGTACTAACTGCGGAAATAATTTATGTTCACAGAGTGCCACTATACAGTTCATCAGTAGTTTAAAATGTCAAATTTGTTACAGCCATTAAGACTGTCAGAAGATAATGCTTCCATTTACCTTGTAACTAGGAGGATTACAACTCATACTAAAGGTTTCAAATAAAAGCTATTTATTAGCACGTAAGCCTGATAATTATGAAAACTGAAAAGAACAACTGAAACAGAACTCCGCTGTTTGCGGATAATTCAGAACAGGCCTTCATATTCAAACAGAATCTGAAATATAAGTTCCCGTCGTCCTATCAATCCTTGATTCTGCTCGAAGTCTTCGCGAAGCAAATGTGGCTTACAGGAGTTTAAATTGATAAATTAAATTCAACCAGCAGAGAAGTGAAACAGAATAACGGTCAGTCTATTCTTCTAAAAACTCTTTCTTTCTCTAATTTCTACGCTTGCATATATTTTAAATAATTCGCATTCTAGTCAACGGTGGGGAAAGTGAAATAAAAGTACAGTCAAAATAATAAGATATCTGGGTTAATTAACATAAAACCTTACATGATATGAATGACATGTAATATATGATATAAATGACTTTGATGCCTAAGGTGTTTTCGTTAGGTCCACTTTCTTAAAGGCCATTTACTCAGGAACAAAAGTGATGCGTTTCAAAGCAAATGACCACTCTGAAATTAAACTGATTATCAAGTATATTGAGCTTTTGAAAACAGACTATTCTGAAGCTGAAAGAACTGCGTACCAATACATAATAAAACCTTGATGAACCTAATATAGCTAGTGCCGTTCTTCCAGATATTGTGGAGTTATATTAAAAAATGACTTTGAGAATTAAAACTCACGGTCAAGTTAACCAAAAATTAAAAATAAAATGGTTATGTTTTAAAACAACTGACCATTACAAAGTTAATTCAACATTGCTTCATTCAAAAGCAAAACAATTGCTCAATCTTAGACAAGAAAGGTGTGTTTAAAAACAAGCCTGACCATTATAATCAGTTCAAAAATATAACTGGCCATCAGATGATCTCAACCATTCAGAAATAAAAGGGCTGGGATTCAAAACACCTGACTTTCAGTCACCAAAACCTTGATGGTCCAGTCCAGGAGCATTCATTCAGAAATAAAAGAAGCGCTTGCAGACTTGTCCTGGCTGCCATATGCCTTATAATCTATCCGAAATAGTGAAACATGCCGTTCTGCATGAAGTTTCGGTATCAGGGGTGGTATCAATCGATATTAAGTACCAATAATCGAATCTGTACAGATTTTAGTCAAAACTGCGTGCATTAAATTTTGCATAGGAAGGCATCCAGTTCTTCAGATATCATTAAGATAGTAACTCCCTTGACAGTGTTAACGACTAACTAGAACAACAACAAATCTTGCTCCAAAGAACATCAAGTCGGTCATATTTCATACTGCTGGCTGTGTATCAAAACAACTAACCTTCAGGGTTGGTTAACTGGAGCGAGATTCATTTGTTTCCCTTTTGTTTGTCGTCATTTGTATCAGCTTTCCAAGTGGAAGATGAAGATTTCTCTGCAAGTTCACTACGAAACGTACCCCCGAAAGAGCTTTACATAAGAAAAAATAAGTTTTCTATAAAAACGGGGAAAAGTAAAACTCTACCATAAATCTCATTTCCCTCTGCTAGTATTTCCGTAACTTTTTTCTGTATAAAATCTTCTTTTGTTTTTGGAAACATTCTTCTTTGGAAGCATTCTTTGTCTTTGAAATCTTTCAGTTTTGTAACAATAGTTAATATCATAAAAATATTAACAGATCTGAAATTTAGGAAACGTTAAAATAAAAATAATAAACTTCTTAAAATTAATTGTAACTAAGGAGTCTTACATCTGTATGCAAATTAAAAATCGAATCATTTACAATTTAAAATTTCTGAAGTCACTGGATTAAATATAAATTTAATCTTATAACACGGGTTTCAGTTTTTGTTAGTGACATTACATTTGAATTACTTGATATTGTCCATTATAATTTCTCATACGACATTCTGTCTTCAATGGATCAGAAATAAATTTACTCTTGTCTATTTTTCTCAATATTTTATTAGACTGTAGATGCATTAGGCATTTAGGGCTGGAAACATGAAAAATTAGCAGGACCTTCAGAGTGCTAGCCGAAAGTGCTTCCAATTATACCACGGATGCATGCGATAAGGAGGAAGAAATTACCTTATATTCGCTACCAAAAACTACTTAAAGAACTTACTACTTAAAGAATAACTGAGAAGGCGGGGATCCGATCATCAGATCCTGGTAGTGACAAGTTATTGTCCCCACTATATAGTCAGTACGTAATTTGGAGCAAACACTATAAAAAATTCCCCTTGCCTTCCGCAGGATTCGAACTCCGGACCTACCCACTACTAGTCAGACGTGCTTCCGATTACGCTACGAAGGTACGCTTTAACCAAGGAAAAAATGCCTCATAAGAGGTTTAATTTTCAGTTGACGATAAAATCTCGTGGTTATAAAAAAAGACAAGGAACAAGAAAAGTTGTTGCTTAGTCACAAAGCATATATATAAATTAAGAAAAAATCTGTAGCCTTATTTAAAACTCTTTAAAACATGAATAAGTTGAACCCTTTTCTAAGCTGGCCACTCACGGTTCTTGACAATAATAGTCTTTTATGGAGGTATTATAAGAAAGCACTTTTTTCTTAATACCTATGTTTCTTAATGTCTCAGAAAGACAGATTACTCTAGTAGTAATCGTTTTAGGATGGTAGTCGTAATAAAATTTTAAGAAACTTTAATGTATGAAGTAATTCCTGGTTCGCTTCAAATTCCTAACGGAATATTAGATCTGCGCTGTCTAGCAAATTTCGAGTTAATTATTATTTTGACCTACGCTTATGGTAATTTATAGTACATGATATATAATGATAGATATGAAATTAATCATACAAATAATTTATACAATTTATCATATAATACATGATATATAATAATATGTATGAAAATAATCATATAAATCATTTATACCACTTATCATACAAAAACATGTAAGTAATTTAGACTTTATTAAATATTCTAAAAAGAGCTCATTCACTGAAAATACCTTTCCTGTACCTAGTAAGTGTTTAACAAAAAATATCGGGAAAACCGCAGTTAGAATTAATAAACAAGTAGCAAGTCTCACCCGGGAAACCACTGTTATTTCTGAACATAATTCAATAATTAAACTTCGAAGCTAACTCTTAAGATACTCTAAGAAACTAATTCTTAAGAAAGTAAAATGTATATGAAAATCGAAGCACATCTGTGCTTTCAAATCTGCAAATTCGAAAAATAAAAATCGCTCGAATAAGCGCTAAGAACATACTCAACATGTTTGACGAAAGAAGTTCTCCGAAAAATTCAACCCGAGTTTCTTCAGGGTGATAAAGAATGAAGCCCCCCTAAAAATACGTCTGGCATTGACAGACTATGGAGGGCAACTTTAAGTAACTTTCGTAGAAGATACTGGCTTGCATTCCAGGAATGCAGAGAAGTTTACAGTAGTTTCAAAGTTCTTGTTTGGATTTGGGAATTACGCTGCAATGTATTTTGGTGAAAATTTAACGGAAAACAGCACAATAACTGCAGGCTAAAATCAAAGAAATATTTATGAGTTCTATTTACTGAAAAGCTGAAAATAAAATGAACTTTTAATTTAAAGTTGCTAGCTGCGGCCAAAGCAAAATTTATGAGTTCTATGTACACCTGAAATGAAAGTGCATAAAAACAATTCAATGTTAACGAAGAGTCATTTCATTTTTTCCAAGAAACAACCAATACGTAAATAATTTTCTTGTTGCCAAACCAGAAAATTAAAACTTTGGACACTTCAGATTAATACTTATACGTATGACGTCATGATTTAAATTTAATGTAATATAAAAACTTTTTCTTAATCTCAATAAAAGAAGTAACGTGGGAATAACATAACGTGTTAGTTATCTTAATCTGAAATAAAAAAGTTGCCAACAGCAGCTATTTATTTAAAATGCAAACAATTCACCAACAATTTTCGACATTCAGTGACATCATATGCTATCGCATGCTTTCTTCAACGTCAGAATATGACCTTATATAATAATAATATGTTTAATGTTTGGCAATATTATTTTTATTTCATATTTTAACAAACTCTACGATTTAAAAGCGAACTGTAGCAACACTTTTCGAAATAAAGCATTTTTACCTCCAAGGCGCGAGATTGTTGCCACTCGCAAGAATGAGTGCGAAAATTAGTGTTTTCGAAGTTTTTAATTAATATGTCGGCTGACTAAAGTCGTACGAAGATGGCAATAGTCAAAACGGCTTTCAACAAATTTTTGGAAGCGGGAATAGTATATTTAATATTTAGCAAGGCTATTGTTATTTCGTATTTTGTATTACTTCGAAATTTTTTATAAACAAACTCTAAGGTTTAAAAGCAAACATGAGCAACACTCTTCAAAATAAAGCAGATTTTTATCTCTAGCGTGCCAAACTGTTACCAGTCGGAAAAATGATAGCGAGAATTAGCGATTTCACAGTTTTTAATTAATATCTCCGCTAATTAAAGTCGTACGAAGCTGAGAATTGTCGAAATGGCTTCCCGCGAATATTTGGAGTCCGGGGGGGGGTTACCTCTCTCTCGAAATTCAAGTCCCCGTCTTTCCGGAGGAAATAGTGCCACAAACAAACAAACAGACAGACAGACACGCACAGATTTTAATACTATAAATTATTTAAACGTAAATTTAATCTAATAATTGTCACAGAAATGAAAAGATAATGAAAAAAATCCAAATTCATGGGTTTATTCATCTATCGTGAAATTTTCTAATGCTCACAAAATTTTAGAAAACCCATTAAAATTCGAAGTTTGTTTTATTTGGAGATGGCAAATGTTATCTGCCTAAGAAGGGATCCCATCGTGAAGGATTTTCTATTGGAAAGTGGCTCGTAAACACGTTACACATTAAGAATATACCCATGCAAACCAAGGGATGAGGGTTTTAGCCGGGATTCGAACCAACTACCAGTGTTCAACGACTTTTACGCTCATCTGCTGTTGGTCACCAGTGTTGCAACTTTTATAGTATAGAGGGCGCTGTTACGCCAAACGAATATTGTGTTTACATTATGTAACTGTTTGTTCGCCGTTGCGATGCTGCTGTATTACAGTGTATCTTGTTGGTGTTCTTTATTAAAATATAAATCACAAATGTCGTCATCAATTTTGTGTACCAAACAAGATCAATTCATCACCGATGTGTAAACTCGTCGAAACAAAAGTAGCATTCGTATCAGAATCGTCATTTGTTGTATTCGTATTTTGAATTTCACATTTGTTTCGTAGTTGGTTCCGTAGTAGTGACTTTGGGTTGATAGTCACTAATATGAGCGAGTAAGATATTTCTTGCAGCTTTCCGTAGTGCGTGAATATTAAATGCATGGTAGCATTATAACTCTGCTGTTTAATTACTCTTACAGCTTTGCCTACTTTACGATATTTCACGCAGAAGTATGCTAATATGCTTGGTAAACTATCGCATTGTACTACTAACCATTTTGAGACACAGACAAATTAAACCTAAATACCAATATATTTAGCTACTCCTGGTGGGTTGCAATTAAAAATGAAAATAAACAACATAAAACACATTCGAGAACCTTTCGAGATGATGGCTTAAAAAAATACGAGGACACTTGCCTTGTTAACGATTACTATACAGAGTGAATCTGCACAAAGGGGCAAAACTTTATGGGGATATAGACCTCAGCCATACAAGCAATATTCGTCATGTAAAGTTTAGGTGGCATGCAAACGGTGAGTTGCTAGGTGGCATTGTGAATGGTATAAAAAGAGTCGGTCCTCGCACGCGACGCCTTTTACTACTGTAGATTGCCGAGAGGATGACTGGTTGTACGAACTAAAAAATTTCTAGGGCTATGTTTTGGTCGAGATGGTCTCATAGTTTGGCCATCAAGATCACCGGATCTCTCGTGTTTGGACTTTTCCCTCTGGGTCCACATGAAAAGCCTAATCTACAAATGCCCCGTTGAAACCAATATGGATCTAGTCGTCAGGTTCGACGTTTTTGCCGGCTGTTTTGGGGAAATGCCAGGTGTCTTCGCAAATGTGCGTCATTCCCTATCGTGCGAGTGTGAAGCCTACATTACAGCTGGCGGAAGGACTTTTGAGGTAGTTTACATTACAGCTGGCGGAAGGTCCTGAAGGTTCAATTTCCTTGAACATGTGCATCAATTACATTCCTATTAATTATATTTTTTCTGAATCATTCTCGTGTTAGTTCTTGAATGTTGCAGTTAAAAACTACCTTTTAACCTCTCACTGTTTGCGTTCCAACCATACATTCTACGACGAATATTGGTCGTATAGCTGCATTCTATCAACCCGTAAAGTTTTGCTCCTTTGTTCAGATTCACCCTGTATACAAACAAGTTTCTATTGAAACCCCCACCTGATTGTTTTCTCGTACTAACAAAACATTTAAAATAGCTTGCCAACTCGCTTAGCAGACGGGAATAATACAGTTTCCAACAAATGAAACGGACTTCTCTAAGATAGCATCACAAGTTACAAATTAACTTCTAAACTCTGTAACGTGTTTTAATTTGCGTAACGTTCGGGGCCGAGCAAATACATTCTGCGTTAGCCAACAGAAGACAGGGCAATGTTTAAACTTAACTTACTAATAAAACTTAAAAACAACTGTCACAACTTGACGATCCAGACATTTTGGGAAGATTTTAAAAATGGTAGTTTTACCGTTTAAAAAGATCAGTCTTCAGATGCACAGCGAACAACAAGTATTATCAGATTTTTGCACCGAGTCATTATCGTTATTCTGCCGAAAATAGAAAATAATGCTTTAAACTTAGTTTCGCTTAAATCTTTATTTGTAATAAAAGTCACGCATCGCAAACATCAATCCGTCACCTGTCGCCTCCATATTCTTTAACCTTCTCAGAGCTTATGACATTTAATTAGCAGCTGCAAACCTAGCGCTCTTCAGAGACAATTTAAAGCGATAAAAACATCTAATTTACAATAAACGCACGTGGGATTCTAATCTCTGTTTCTTCTTTTTTCCAAAAAATTTAAACAAAAACGAGCACGAAAGAAAACGAAAAAACTAACCTTCTTAACAAAAACCTCATTAAGGTAACAGAAGAAAAAAGTACTTAAAACTGAATCTCAATTTTTTTTAAGTGAAATGATTAATATATCTCCTCGGGAGTTCTTTCCTGTTTCATTTGTTGTTCTTTACTTTGATGCTTTTGTAAAACAGCGTCTGGTCGTTTACGTTGTGATTGTAATAAAAAAAATCTAAATATAAACATTTGAGTCTTTTTCTTTCCTCCTCGTTAAGGAATACTAAATGGAGCAAAAAAAAAGGAATGTTTTTGAAATAACCAGTTGTTTCGAAGAATGTATCCTATGTCTAGAAGTTGTAATTTTGATCGATAAAAATCTCATGATATTGGATTAGATAAAAAGCAGAGAATTAAGTGAAAAGAAGCATCGTTCTAAATATGATCGAACTTCATAATAAACTGTAATAAAAATCTCAAAATTTAAATTACGTTAGAGAAAATGTAATTCCTTCTGACTTGACAGCTGGGTTAGATGAATATGAAAGTATGATACAGAATGATAAGATGCATCCGATAGCAATTTAAAGGACAATGTCCGGCACAGGAAGTGGCTTGCTAAACTTTCGGCACAGGAGGTCCACGAATCTAGTCAAAATGTTTCAGATAATTTAGCTTTTAAACAGCAAAGGCAAAATCAGCAAATTCTTCGTTTCGAAATGACGAAACGTATAATACATGAAAATCGCAAAAGCCTACACGGTTTATCTGTGGTGAAAGAACACATTTTACTGCAGTTTGTTCATCTGGTAAGGAACAACACACCAAACCTAAAATTGAAAAATCACAAGAAGGATCAATACACACAACAACAACTGGTAAGGAAAATGATACAGGGTTACTTTCCGCCCGTGTAACGCTTCTAATATCAGCCTTAGCTGAAAGGAGTGTTGTTGAATTTGATGGATTAAACAAGGCGGAAATAAAATGTGGAAAGACGACTTTTCTAGATAATCGACTACGGTGCTCGAAAACCCATAATTTGGTGTTCTAGAGATAATAGGGATTTTTGAAAGCAAGAGACGTAGAAAATAAACAAATGCCCTGGCCGAAACTTGAACCTCCACCCTCTCGAATACGCGCCCAGTGTGCTGACCATTACACCATAAAAGCATGCTAAGAAGACGGGAGAAATGCGTTATATACTCCCCCTTTTAAAGGCCGACTGGGATTGGGAGACTCAATCGAAAAATCCTGCTGGTGGGGAATCATCATCCACCAGCTCTTTTAGTTCGAGCGCCACTGTCGAGACATTACGAGTTTTTGGAGCAGGAGACGTGAAAAATGAGCAGTGCCCTCGCCGGCACTCGAACCTCGGACCTCTCGAATACGTGCCGAGTGTGCTGACCATTACACCAAGGAAGGCATGCTAAGACGGCGGGAGACATACCTTATAGTGTGACTTAATTCCTGAGAATCATAACGATAAAGACGGAAAGAACTGAAATTATTTCTGAGTTGTTTCCTCTGAGAATCAATGATGAGTACCATGGTGAGGCCCCACTAACTTGCGCAGTGTCTAAATGATTAGTGAGTCATATGTTAGAGAGTAACATATTGAGTCACATTATGTAGCACGGCGTATCAAGCATTGTCAGAAAACAAATCTGGATGGTTCATCTCAAACGCACGCAGATACCCCCAGAGAAGTATATATGTGAACCAGACTTAAACGATTTTGATACAAGGTGAAACACGGCGGTGTAAGCATTAAGCGGACAGAAGGAATGAGTAGTGTTACCATGGAGGGCAGTGCGAGATGATACCGATAAGGGTGTGAAATGTGAAACATACGCAAAAACCAGGAAATCGTTCATAAAGGTGCACAGGAGGATGAACCCTTAAGAAAACTATAAGGTATTTCTCCCGCCTTAGCATGCCTTCGTGGTGTAGTGGTCAGCAGGCTCAGCGAGTATTCGAAAGGTCCGTGGTTCGAGTCCCGGCGAGGGCATTGTTCATTTCTAACCTCTTTTGCACTAAAATCCTAATGTCTCTACAGTGGCGCCCGAACTAAAAACGTTGGTTGATGATGATTCTCCACCAATAGAACTTGGCGATTGGATCCCCTAATCCCTAGTCGCCCTTTAAAAAGGGGAGCATATAAGGTATTTCTCTCGCCCTCTTAGCAGGTTGTGGTGTAGTGACCCAAAACCGCTACACGAAACCCCGGTTGTGATACAGGGTTGAAATGAACTTCTAACTCAAGTTCTAACAATAACATGAATTTTAGTAAAATAAAAATATGATCAGTTGAGATTCATGACGATGAGGGACTTGGATACATTTAGTGCCGTAATTTCAGAATTCAGAACTTTGTTAAAAAGAAAATGCGCTATCGCTATTAATATTATGCACGAGGAGTGATAGTTTTATTGGGCCATAGTTCCAGCAGGACATTCTTGGCTCTTCCCCGTAAACGAACTTACTTTCTCGCTGTTAAAACATTTTTTTTTCTTTCCCAGTCTCGTAACGAACGCTGAACTTTTTTTTTTTGGGGGGGGGAGAGGAGAAGATTCCTTCGCTCGTACATTAAAAAAGATGCCCGCATTCTGACTTCTTTTATCCCTTTGTCTTTTGCAGTGACCTTCGAGGCTGCAACCGGAATCATTAACAATGGATCCTGTTAAAACAGGATTTCTCTTCTAATGTCAAAGAGGCACCAATGCATTCGAAAATCATTCGTCCTAGACAAAGAACCTCTATGCAACCTTATTACCTACTTGGTGTAGTGGTTAGCACTCTCGATGCGTATTCGAGAGGTCCGTGGTTCGAGTCTCGGCGAGGGCACTGCTCATTTCTCACCTCTTCTGCACCAAAAAATTCTAATGTCTCTACAGAACTTTGGATTTTAGAACTCTTACTTTGCAGTACTTACTGAACAAGGAAGGAAATATGCATTTTGGAGTTTTCCGAAAACAAATCGGTAATAATTATACAAAGACGTTTCCGCTTATCATATAATCATCATCCTTCTCATAAAGATACCAGTGAACGCTGGCATTAGCAGTTTAAAGACATAGGAAATGTAAAACACAAGAAAATTGTGTCAGGCATCTCGTCTCCAAAGAAGTTTCCTTGTTGTGTAAGAAAAACTTTTCCTACAAGCCTGACTAAGTCGACTAGCCTTTCGAGGCGGTCACTGTTGCCTCCGATGAAGGTACAGACAGTTACAACCATGCCTTCTGCGTGATTCGAACCCGCGTCTTTCGGTATCGTAGTAGGCTCCTCTTACCACTATACCATCTGGATGGCTCGAATTTAGAACTGGGAATGCTACTATCAGTAGTTATGAAGGTTTGATATAAAGCACTTAAAATTTCTTGTACCCAAAATTCAGTTGTCGTATACAACCCATGATTGACAGTAAACCCCGCCTTTACAATTTTTATGTTCACATCCTTGATAAAACTGACGAAGATATTTTTTTAGAAATAAAACCTTTCTGTACCAATGGAACTTCTAACGGCGATAAAAGTCATAAATGTTCGATTTAGGACATTGAAAATTCTCCGGGTCTTTGAGGGAGCGTAACAGCTCGAAAGTTAACATTTGATGTGCACTAACTGTAAGACAGAGTGCTTGGTTTACTTTTCGACCAGACAAATATGGTCACTAGAACTACATATCTCTGAATGTTAACAGTATTATGCAGTATTACAAGTTAATATCCACAACCCAACGTCTACTTCCAGCAAAATCGTGCATCTCCACTCTGCAGTTTGCAGGTTCGGATCCATCTTCACGAATAATTCCCTTTCTATTTCCCTGGTTACCCCAACCCATAAACATCAGTCCCCTTAATATCTTTAGTTTGGCGAAATCACTAAGCTAAGAAGAACCAGCGATGTCGTTAATTGGATAGATACTCAAATAATAATTTCTCAGATATAACTTTGCAGATAATGAATTAAATTACTTATCAGATAATAAACTGAGCAACTTCTCATATACTTTAAAATGTGTGATATAAAATTAAACACCTTATGAAAACTTTATGTGCCTCAGATGGATTTTTATATGAAACTCCTTCGAAGTTAAGGTGTTGTAAAAATAAAAGTTTGAAATCGCCAGTTCAATAATAAAATCAAATTATGCACATCATGTTACTCTGCACGGTCTCGTTTAGTTTTTAACCAGTTATTTTATGTTAACGAACTTTCTTATCCTCCTCATTTCCATTTTCCTCCCAGAATATGGAAATGAGCATAGAAATATACATAAATCGGAGGAAAACTCACCCAAAATTATCCAACATAAACAAACAGGAATTTTTCTCTTTATAATTCTCTTGAGCTGCTATGATAACAGCTAGAGGAGTCTGAAAAGAAAACACGACATATTAGTAAATAACAAAGTTCTGAGAATGAAACACGTTTTTTACTTCAAAATTTATATTTAAAGCTCATAATGTCTGGTGTCATAATGAAACTTTGATAAAAACATATCATGCGTGTTAATTCCTATTTCCTTTTCCACACTTTGTTTCAACGCACATTTTCAATGCCTTGTCTTCTGCTGCTCTGCTCGTCAGATGGCGCTACAATGAAGCTTCCTTCTTTTACATTTATTTACATAGTAAAAAAGATATCAATGTCCTTTCCCTTAAAAAAAAAGATATTTGTATCCATAAAACTCTTTGCCTCAAAATGTTTCTTTAGAAATTCAAGAACATAGTGTTAACAATAGTTGTATAATTTATCCTTTGCGTTTCATCTTATACAAGTGCGTTGCTCACCGTGCTAAAAAAGAGCATTATTTAAAAAGCTGTTTCGGATTTTAAAGTTCAAAATTTGAGACCGTTTATTACATGACAACTTTGCAAATCGTTTTTTTACTCTGTGATAAAATTTTTATCCAACTTATAATTGCTCAGTTTTTTTAAGTAAATACATGCTGATGAAGTTTAAAAGATAAGATTTTAAGCATTGCCGATCAAAAACACTCTGATTATTGGCTGTTTTTATTATAAGGTCACTTGAAAGGTACATTGAGTATTTTTGCGAAACTGCATTATTCTAAAAGCCGTCGGGATTCAAAGCATATGTTTGCGTAACGAAACATAACGTAATATAGTGTGATAGATTCAATATTTTGGAAGGACTCTTCTATATAAAATATAATATAAAA
>KK120754.1:398341-413022 GCA_000611955.2 Stegodyphus mimosarum | reverse complement strand
AAGTAAAGGACATATATTATATATAAAAATAAAACAGAAATAATAATTATTATGAAGTATACATATTATTCTTAAACCGCGCAATTTGTTATACAGCTAAGCACTGAAATGTTACATTTCGCTAGATGAATTAAAAACTTTACGCCGCTAAGAATGGCAACAGTACTCACAACTAGCAGCAGTCTGCCATGTTGCATGAAAGTCGAATGCTCTTAAGGTAAGTAAATATACCACGGGGAAGATGATGCTACTAGAAAGATTTAACTGGACTTTTTAATGTCAGAAACGAAAGGAAAATAATGATTTCACCCATATCTTCATAGATACAGGAAATACCTTTCAAAGTTCTTTATCGATTGCACTTCGTGCTATCATTCTTTAGAAAATTAATAAAGGTCACGCCATTGCACCATTCAGGTGATCAAACACAAATTACCAGCACGCAATAAGAAAGAGGATAATGTAGCACATACAGCTATGAACGAATGATCTAGAAGTTATTAAATTACACCAGGATGCGGTTTTCCCCCGTACCTTAGATCTTTCTAAGGAACTTTGTAAGAGAAAGAAGCAGTTATTCAAGAATAACGTAACTACGAGCCAGTTTCCCTTAAAATCTTCAAGAAGGCATCTTTCTCCTTAGGCAAATAGCCCTGGTATCCTTTGCCATAGAAAAATAACTTGATCTAAAACATTTGTGAGCAAATAACATTGTAACGAATGAAAAGGAAGAGAATATGTCTGAACTCACATTCAGTCGAGTTAAACAAACTATTTGGTTTGCTGAAAAGAATTTAATCCCGATAATAATTCATACTAGCAATAGGTAATTTTACCAAGGTATTACTTTGATTTTGCAAGCATTAACAAGGGGCAATGAAATCGATTCGACTTTCAGCATTGAACGAAAAGACAGTTCTCTAACTTATCCCTCAATATAATATCATGCTGATTAGATAAAATGATGTAAAACATTGGTAAAAGAAAATATAACTAATACCTTTCCTTGCCACCTATAGAACTAAATCTCAAATGCTAAAGTTCATAAGCTCCATAAATGCTAACTTCATAAGCTCAAATGCTAAACTTCATAAGCTTAGTTCCTGCATTTCTTTAACGAACGTGAAGAGATAGAGATATAAACACAAAATTATCAAAAACTTTATTACAAATATATGGTGTCAATTATTGTTTTTAACTTACTTTTTTATTTGGTGCATTTTGTATAATAATTTACTATGTAGTTTAGTTAATAATATTTTAAACCACTTTTAGCTTTTGTGAATCGATCGACTTTTAAATTGTGAAGATTGTTCAGTTACAAGCTGAGAAATGGGCAAAAGCGCTCTTAAGATGTCTTGGTGAAATTTCTATTGCTATTTTATTGTTAATAAGGTTTGCTTATTTCTGGTTAATTTAGTGAAGTTCTAAAAGTTTTCAGAAAAGTGTATGGCTATGGCTATGGCTATTCCAGAAAAGTCATTGTCCATAGCTTCTGAGTAATTTTTTCTCGAACTTTCCGGAAGTGCTGAACAACTCCATAAATATAATAGTGTTTGAAGGTCGTACTCAGTTTGTTTAGATAGTTCGGTGAAACAATTGGAAACAGTGCCATTAGGTAGAAGCTCTTACTAAGTGTTTACTACTTTTAAGTTTACTCATATATGTGTGATATTGTAATGCTAACAGAAACCCGGTACTTTAATTTGTGGCATTCGAAGACATTTTACTGCGAAGTTAGAAAGATGGATGCATAAGCCAAAAACTTCGACATGTGGCCGCTTGGAAACATAATTTTATTATTCCATAATAATGCACATTAAATCCTTTTTTCTTGCAGAAACGTGTTCTAGATCGTAGTTAGTAAACAATAATAATTTTTGTACACCGAGTTTTAAAAGTAAGGCGTAAGCATCTTAGACAGGAACGCATAGCAGCGCGGAAATGCTTGCATGGCAGAAGTTAGGAAATGGAATGAAGTAATTGCTCGCGAAGCAGTATTTATGCTATGTAGATGCATAAGTACAGTTAAGCTACTATTGGTAATTTTTAGGTTTTAGTTCCCTTTTTCAAGCAGCGCTGTGGAACATGGAAAGATCTCGAATTTAGAAGAACAGATTGTAAAAAATATCCTAATTTTATAACAGTTATTTTAAGTTTATGCACCTTTCCTATCTCTTCTAGTTTCAGCTTACAATTTCTTACCAGAATCAGGTTTTAGAATCGCGTTAAGTGCAAATTAAAAATAAAGTAGTACTTAAATCAAGGTTCCACTGACTTCGAGAGAGAGAAAGAGAGAGAGTTAGGATTCCTGAATAGCGCGCTGTTGCCTTTTGGCTACGTCTTTCTGGCTATTACTACGCTTGGCCGTATAACATGCCTTTTAATAGCTTCGCTAGCTAATATTATGGGCCAACTAGTTTAGATTTTGTTTTAGCTTCGGCTTATTCTCTTTAGTTAATCATTAGTTAGTTCTTATTTCTTACATTTTTAAAACCAAGTGGAGGCTTTGTTGTACGCCTGAGAAAGGGGCCATCTGTGAATCTTTATTTTGAGCAATAAAGCGTAATTACCCCTTCTTAAGTTTATGTTTCTGTTCTTGGCCTTAAGCCATTATTCGCTTAGTAGTTCGCTAAGTTCCTCAGCACTTAGTTAATAGAATACCAAATGAGGAACATTACAAGATGAACTTAGGGGGAGAACATAAAATCTAGAATAGTCAATTTAGAGGTTGCCAATTATTTCTTAGCGGAGCCATCGAATGTTATTATATATATGCATAATTTAGGAATGCGGGACAGAAGACACAAATAATTCATTTTAATCATGGCCAATAGCTATAGGTGGTGCTAGCATAGAATGCGTATTGCTGGCATAGAATGCCAGCAATACGCATTCTATGCGATAGATGTAAAAGGATAGAATTTGCAGACATATTTGACATTTTTTACACATTTTATTTCTGGACAAAATAATTGAGACACATATTCTTATCCAACCATCATTGTTGGCACAATCTGCATTCCATATTTTTGGAAGTTTAATACACCTTCAGACAATGGACGATGCGCGAGCAGTGAGCTGCAACGAGTTAGCAGAAGGTAAGGAAGCGAGAAAGTGTAATGCATTCAGAAGAAAGCCTAGGAGAGAAAGATTTTCGTCCTCAAAAAAGAACGCAATTGAAAAAATATCTGCACTGCACTGTTATGTAAAACGATATGATGTAGATTAATTTGATACGACGCAATTTTAAATTGGTATATTATAAATTAGTTAAAATGAATAACAGAAAGTACTATTGTAAATTAAAATTAGAAGTTGACGTTTATACTTTTTTACATTACAAATCTCTCTTCAAAGAGAAAAAAGCATGGCGATCGAAACTCGTTTTCCGGGAAACAATTAGAGTGTTAGTAAACCAAGATAAACATTTTATACAATATATACAATTCAACGACAAAAGTCAGAGAGAATATAATGTTCCTCAAGGACATGAGGATACAAGGACTCAAATTATGCCAAACAGTACGTTTCACTATAAAAAATCATTTTGTTCATTAACCCTGTCATATAGAGTCTTGTGCAAAATTAATAGAATTTGCAAATTATGTCTAATTTACGAAAAATATTAAAACAAAAGTACTAATTATGCTGCCAAAGAATTATGCAAATATTTGGAGTCGACTACATAAACGTGCAGATGCTTGTCTGCGGAGCTGTGATTGTGGAGGGGATACAAGCGCTCGAGAGATTTTCGGCAATTTGTGGGATCGCACTTCTTCACGACATTCCCCGTTTTTCTCGCAGAATGAGGATCGTTATTTGGCGCTTTCGGTGCGGCGACACAGGACTGCTATATCTTCACAGCTCTCACGGTAGCTGTAAGCTGAGCCTGGAACCCGAGTTTTACGGTCTACATTGCCCGAAAGCTCCATGAGGTAGAGCTGCATGCCCGAAGACCCGCTGTTTGCGTCCCGCTCGCTACTGTACACAGGATAGCACATTTAGCATGGTGCACAGAATATGCTCCTTGGACCAGACTTCAGTGAAGCACTGTGCTTTTTACAGGTGAGCCGGGATTTATCTTGGACACTGTTCTCGGGGTACCTGTATCTGAAGAGAGCTTGGAACATGATACCATTTCTCCCTCATCAGAGAAAACGATCATCACGGTGGCGAAAGTGTAATGGTTTGATGAGGCGTTATGTTACCCGGCCGCACACCTCTCAAGATTTTGACAAAAGCTCCTTAACTGCTGTAAGGTATGGATAGGAGATATTACAGCCCTATGTTCGACATTTCAGGGAAGCAGTTGGCCCTGGATTCTTGTTAATGGACGATGCTCGTCCATCCACCCACAGCTTTATTGGTCGACGATTGTCTGGAAAGTGAGGATATTCGCCGCATGGATTGGCTAGCCAGATCTTCTAATCTTAACGCTATGCATGTCTGTGATACTCTTGGGAGGGTGATTTCACATCGTCATCACCCTCCGAGAACATTCTCGGAGTTGAAAAGTTCTTTGTTGCAGGGGTGAGACCGACTGACACAGGGACTTCTGCTGTCCAGTATGCCATTATGCTTGGGAACCTTTCTCGCTGTGAGAGGGAAGCGTATCCGGTATTCGACTCATGTTCAGTTCGATATCACAACGGGGATTTCGGGCATCCCTTCCCTGTATTATGAGCTCATCTGATGCGTACATCAAATGATTTTGAATGGCACACTGCGAGAAAAAATGGGACAGTTCTATATCTCTCATTCTAGTGCGCCGATTGACAAAATTAAACTTGCATTTTTCATGTCTCCAAAGCGCGGCTTAGGATATGTATTACATTTATATATAGCATTGTTCTAATACAGGTATTTTGACACAAAATCGGACTTTTTCTGAAATAGCGTGCCAATGTTTTTCCATATTTCGATTCTACGACTCAAATTATGCCAAACTGCCAAGTTTTGTAAGAATCGGAGGAGCAGTTTTTAAAAAATTAGCTCTCAAAATTTTAGCTCGTCAATGTTAATTGAATTTGAAATATATTTATTAAACTCTCTTTTTTTATTTAACTTATTTGATTCTTCCTTTCATATTTCGAAATTTAGGTTCATTCCAAATAAAATTCGCCCTTTCCCATTTTTTATGATTTATTTTTAAAATTTGCATTTTTAAAGGAATTTTATAAATATTTCGAAAAACATTTTGAATTATAATCTGTCAAAGTTTTGTCATCATCTTAAAGTAGATGTATTTTTAAGTACAGCTGCAAAAAATTAGAGATTTTTTATAAAAAAAATTAGAGATTTTTTATCAAAATTTCCTAAGATATACTTGAATTTACATTTTGGTGCGTTTTGAAATTTGGCGTATTTATTACAAGCGATAATAACGAAAATATGGTTTACGCACTTGTTAAAATTATTTTGGAAGTATGAACGACGACTTTTTTTTCCGCTCGTAGACAATAAAGACAAAGGAAAGGAAAACATGTTGCTATAAATTAAGAAGTTCTCCAAGTGAACTATTCTTGGCTCAAACTGAAAAAATTTCGCCAACATAAATTTTTAAATTTCTCTATAAATTTCTCACCAAAAATTACAAAATTTAATATCTACGCGTAGTTGTAATTTGAATCGTAGAATCGAAATATGGAAAACATTGGTATGTTATTTCAGAAAAAGTCCGATTTATGTCAAAATACCTACGTTAAAACAAAGCAATATATAAATCTGATATATATCCTAAGTCGCGCTTTCGAGACATGGAAAGCACAGTTTGAATTTCGTCAATCGGCCCAGTAGAACGGGAAATACTAGAGCTGTCCCTTTTTTTCTCCGCAGCGTACATCTGTTTTTCTGTTATAAATGTAGAAATGTAGAATTATACCAAGTTTCATTTCAATCTGTCTATTAGTTTTAAAAATTCAAAAATCGAAATTAGACATGGTACAAAAACACAATATTATATACTATATCAAATAAATCACTATAAATTATAAAAAGAAAACTCTCCATATTACATCTCCAAGCAACGGAAATTCAATTTAAAAACATTATTGAAAAGTTATTTTTCAGAATTTAAAAAAAAATTATAGAGTTTTCAGTCCTCTTTGCTTTAAACACAGTTAAGGAAAAACTAAATCGCAAAAATGCCAAAATCAAAAGTAAACTTTTAAGTATTGAAAAACCAGTTATTGTTATTGATAGCAGATTAATCGACTTATCAAGGGGATAAACCAATCTACCATCAATTAACAGTAACTAAAATAAGAGAGAGTGTTTCATCTTACTTCCAAGTAAGCATCAAATTATTTGCTAGATTCAAATCATTAATTGATAGTCAATCAAAATAAAGATATTTGTCACTAAACCAAAAGATTCCTGTTAAAAAGCAAATGATCTTTAAGATTAAAATTTTTTCACTAAGAACACAATTAATCTGAACGAGACGCTTACTTTAGAAGACATATCCCCTACACTCTCTTTTCATTTCAAATACAAAAGTAAAAGCAAAAGTAGAATCAAGAACAAATTTAAAAAAAATCATAAGAATTTTCTTTTTATAACCATATAATTTTCTTTTTATAGTGAATTATTGCTTTATTACTTTGCAGCTTTAGCGCAAGTCTTTTGGCTTATTAATTTACTTTTAATTTCTTTCATTACGAATATATCAAATAAATATATCATCCAGTTTAAAAGTCTGGAAATTCTTTTCTCTCAAAATATAGCTTTTAAACTTCAATAATGTTTTCTACCCCAAATATGAAAAAAAAAGGCAAAAAAGAAAAGAAAAAAAATTGCATAAGTTGAAGCCGAAATTTTCCGGGAAATAATTGCAAGCTAACAGTTCCTAAAATCCTTTCATGTATACAACTATGTGGTTTTTAAAGCCCTTCTCTTGTAATTCGTTTATAGAAGTGTTTTATTCAACACAAAGCAAAAAATGTCTTAAAAAATTCATTAAATTATATTATTACGTGTGTACGGTTTCGCAATGCACCGAACGCACACAGAACCAATGAAAACTTAGTGAAATTTATTTTTGGGGAAAAAAAAAAACTTCACACTTCTGGAACATTTCATGCAAAGTTATTCGTACAGCTGTTCTCAGTATGACAAAGCACAATCAGGAGTTACCATTTAAAGCAACTATGAACGCTGAAACAAAGAATAGGACCCAAACGTTGCCAAATAACAGCCAAGTTTGGCGACAAAGCTTAATCAACAAACCATCGCCAGCTTGGCACTATCTCGCTACTCCTGTAACCTTATTTTTCTGACGATGCTTCGCTCTCTTAAGGCCTTTCATGTTACATTTTACATGAGCTACTAAAATTTACGTGTAATTTCATTAAAATTACTTACATATATACAAAATTCCTGACAATATTAAAAATAGTTATTTACTCATTATAAAAGAATCCAATTTTCTTAGTATAAAGCAATGTAAAATGGACTTTGGAAACTAATAAAGATAGAAAACTAATCAAATACAGTTCAGTATCAAAATAGACTGTGATAAAAAGATGACCAAATCCTCTAAAAGCGAATTAGCATGACTATTTACTCATGGCTGTGGGATGCTTAAATGCAAAAGCAAATAAAAACCTCTGCTCCTTATGCAAGGTTTTTGAACAGGCTTTTAGCACTGTATAAATATGTCAAAGTTATTACATATGAATTATGGTCATACATCGAAGATTCTTCGGTATTACTTATTTCAAACATACATACAGGAGAATTCCGATATCGCATAACATTAAGGCCAATAATTTGTATATTCAGGTTAGATCTTACAAATTTAGTGAAAACAAATTTACGTTATCTTGCAAAAACAACAAAAAAAAACTTTAAATTTGTGTTGTGTGTTATGCGCGTGTAGTAACACCTTGTTCTAAACTATGACTAGAAGAATATGACTAGTAAAACACTCAGTCAGTTCACAGACATCAACTGACTCTCCTAAAATCAATTTTAATATGGTAAGGATACCTACGGGGACAGATGATGTGTACTATCTCTGCTTGTATCCTTCGTAAGAAATTATGTGTGGAATTTTACTATCTTTTGTATAATATTACATGAAAATTATGGAGAGAGAGAAGCTCTACTAGAAAAATAAGATTATAGGGCGCGTCTATTTATTATTGAAGTAAATGGCTATCTCCGCGACTATTTAGCGATATTTTGGCCCGGTTCCCTGTATAACTGTAATTGATACAGTAATTGATCCCTCTATGAACGTATCCGGTCCTTGTAAGTAACTTTAGCCTAGATGCCTTCCAGTAATAGAGAAATGGAAGATACTGGAGATTTCTTGGCGGCCAGAGAAAACTATATTAGCCGGGGGGAAAAACTATATAAGCATCAGGATCTTAGCTTTTCGTTCAGAGGTGACTTCGGAGTATTGCGAATACGAGCTTCGCTCTTTAGATGAGCTTTGCGTTGCTTTTGCTTAACATTCTTAGTAGTTTGAAGTAGTAAGCACTGATTGGGCTTTTTCATACTGGCAATAGCTATACGAGTATTTTTGTGGAAAGTCCCAGAACCGTAAAGTGTGTCTTTTAGTAGAATACATTTTATTAAGCTATTATGGGTTCTGTACGCATTCAATCCATTCCGAATCCGCATGCACGTAACAGTGTGGTCTTATGTCACATCAAACGGCGACACTCTAGAAACTAATTACTTTTGTCAGGCTGCACAGAAAAAGATAAAAAACATTGAGCAATCACCATACTTGCATGAATGATAAATTCATGGTAGCGTAACGTAATGTACTACACAGCATTTAAATGGCACAGAAAGTGAAACTTCTGGCGAACATGTTTCAGGCGTAAAATCCCAATGTTGCATTTTTTGGCAATGGAAACATCTTTAGCACATTTTTTCTAAAATTTCTGGGAAGGTACTCTATGGTACGCTACAATATATTTATCCGTCATGTAATCTAGTCTGAGGAACTGAGAAGACCTTCTGGTGGATAATATCTCTGTATATGGGATACAAAGTGCAAAATATGTAAAGAACTAAACCGAAATACTCCTAAGAGAACGAACGTACTATCGTGATCTACAAAGAGTAATTGTTATTGGTTTGCAAGAAGTACAGCTATCATTTTCGAAACATAGTAACTTTAATTCAACTTTCATGCGACTTCACAACTAGCTAGCTCTCAAAATGCAAATAACCAGATGTTATATCTAGTGAGAATTATTTTGCAGTTTTGCTAACAGTTAAATGAATTCAAATATTACTGTCTATCTCTTCTTTGAATCGCCTGACATATATCCGCTGAGACCAGAAAGGTCTGCAAATTAGGACCTTTTTGAAAGGGAATTTTAAATTTATATTAACTATAATCATGCAGAGTGGAGTCATATTCCGGCATGCTGCCTGGGATAATGTAACACCCGTCTAGATGCGTCGAAGGAAGCAGTCTTTCGCGTTTGCAGGCGAAAGTGGCTTTACGGTGTTTAAAGGAAGCTACTGGCAAACAGATGAATCGTTTGAGAGAAGTTTATTAATTAATCATTACACGCCAACGTAGGTCCCCTAAATTTGTGAACATAGCTTTCGAAAAATCAGTCAGCTTTGTCCAGTTGTACATTCCACCTTTAGTTGTAGCCATCAGGCGCGAAAAATATATAGCTACGTTGAATTTTAAATTTGTGTATTGTTTACTAGTTAAAAGCAATAAAGGCGATAAATCGCCGACATTAAATTAGCAGCTCTGTAAGAGCAAGTTGGAGTGCCATAATTTACAATGGTATTGCAATGACGAGGCTTTAAGTTATCAGGACTTAGCATTCTGTGTGTATTCTTTGAGAACATGGTAAATTCTGTAAAGGGTTCTTATCCTTACGTTCTAAGTCCTGAACTGGAACAGGGAGCGGAAGGTACGCTATGTTCTGGTGTAACTGCTGGGCTGGAGAATAACTGCACGTGAAGGGATTTGAAATCCTCTTTTATTCAATCACTATTAAATACAAAACTTCCCAGCTCGGAAGAGATACAGAACGTAAAAGACCGCACTTTGGTCAACTTAACAATCAAATAAATTTAAATAAATTAAAATAGAACTTAAATTAAACTTTGCTTCGCAGAGCAATTCGCGGAAGTTGGCCTCTATCTAAAAGGGTGCGTAGCAAGGTATACTAAATACTACCGCACTTTAATTTATTTTACAATGCAATCACGTAGTAAGCACTATGGCTTATAAATTTAAACTGCTAGCTGGTCAGGCGAAAGTTGAGCAGCGTGACCGTGATCTGAGGCAAAGCTCTCACACACCGAGAGGTTTCTACCTCTGGCTTAAATAGTGCTTGGCTGAACTTCAAAAATTAGCATAAGCTAAAAACGCGCGCTTCTTCTGACAGGAAGTTGAAGCAGAGAGGAGATAGAAAAGATTTAAATTAAAATAAACTTGGTTAGTTTAACTAAAACCTTACAAAGTTTTCAGCCAAAGTTGTTCTTCGAATTATAAAAGAGAATCGATTTCCATTTAATTTATAGGTCAAAGAATTGATTTAATTAATTCGTAGAAACTGAGCTAAAAGCATACCTCCAAAATTTAAATTCTTTTTTTTAACTAGCGGAAGTACCCGATGGCAGTTAAGTTAGATTGAGAGTAATGAGCATCTAAAAACAGACAGAACAATGCCGCTGTGATCCTTCTCTAATAACGATGCAAAAAATGCGATTCTTAGTCATACATTTTTCAGTCTGATGTGATATGGAACCCACATAAAAGATTTCGATAGAAAATAAAGTAATTCTCTCTCATTATACCAGCAACAATGGCACCCAGATCTTAATTATTTGAGTCTTTCTAATCAAATGGTCATAAAAGCTCAAGTTTCATCTAATATTTCACCTATATTCAATTTTTGTCGATTCAATATGGCAAAACATTCATCATAATCGATCAGAAACCAATAACGCAAACAAACATTCTTCTTTACATGTATAGATTTTGTAAAACTTGCAAATTTTTGATTAACAAACTCTACGATTTGAAAGCGGGCAGTAGCAACACTTTTCGAAATAAAGCATTTTTATCACCAACGCGCGAGACTGTTCTCACTGGGGAAAATGAGTGCGAAAATAAGCGTTTTCAAAGTTTTTAATTAATATTTCGACTGATTAAAGTCGTACGAAGATGGGAATAGTCGAAATGGCTTCCCAGAAATTTTTCGAATCGGGAAAATGTATTTAATGTTTGCCAATGCTATTGTTATTTCACCGTAAAACTTAAAAATTTTTTATTAACGAACTCTAGGATTTAAAAGTGAACAGTGGCAACAACTTTCAAAATAAAGCACATATTCATCTCCACCTTGTGCGACATTTGCCACTCGGAAAAATGAGGGCGAAAATGATCGTTTTTCCGAATTTTTAATTGATATCTCTCATTTAAGCTACTTTTTTTTTTTTGAAAAAATGTGGACGTCAACGTTTCCCAGGGCCCAGAAAAGAATTGTAGAAAGTTTGGTGACGATGGCTATAGTAGTGACTGAGTCATTTGAGGACAAACACACAGACTTTCTTCTTTATATCTATAGGTAATACATTTACCAACATAATTAAAAAAAGTTTAATTTACGAAATATCCCATAAATAATTTTCTCTAAACGTATTTACTTATTTATTTACAAATAATTGTTTTTTAGCCTTAAGCTGTGAACCAAACTTTTACAAACACTTGAAGCATTATTGTAATTAATAACCGGCTATTTTTAGCGCTAAGTAAAGAATACTGTAATTTTTTTAACTTTCCTTACCAAGATTATCAGAACTGTAATCCCGCCCATTCTATCTACATCCCGGATATAATAAAATACGCTTTATGATTAGTGAGTAACTGTTTCTACCAATTCTGTTAAGATTATCTCCCAGCCTATCTAATTTTGAATGAGATAATGATAAAAATGTCTGCATAAAGCGATATGTTGGAGTAACAGATGCTACTTGCCCTAAATAAGCAAGGTCAGAAAAAAAAATTAGATTATTTCGCAATAACGATGCGCGTATGTCTCAACTACATACGCTAACTAAAAGGGGAACGAACATTTAGTTTGATGGAGAATAAAATATTAAACAACTTTAACGTTAGTGGAATCTCCAATTTATTAGTATTCCAAATTTAAAGCGTTTCATTTGTTGCGTAGGAATTTTAGTGACAAATAAGATAAATAATCCATTATGTATTTTCCTTATTTGGTAATGAAATTCTGAATAATTTGTTAATATTATTTCTTATACGAAGTAAAGAAAGAATTGTAATCACGAAAAATTCCGGGTTTCCTATTTCAACTAAAATATTCATTTTGACCGCTATCGAATGCAATTTAACGATGTTTCTGCGTGACATCTTTACATGAGGACGAAATAAAGGACTCTTTTTCACCAAACGAATTATAGAACTGGTTTAAAATGGATTCAGAAGATATTTTTCCTGGCGTCTGTAAGTACGTATGTATGTATGCATCTCGCATAACTCGAGAACGAGTAGCCACAAAACATTGAAATTTTGTATATAGGACTGCTATAACATGGAATTGTGCATCTTCCTTTTTTGTTACAATCGACAGCACCAAAAGTATAGAGTGGGTATAATTGGGTGTGTGTATATATATATATATATATTACCCACTGAGTTACTAGGCTCAATTAACTCAGTTTTTTATTCTTATATGTTGGTAAATTGTGCATTTTTTGCATCTTCCGGTTAAGGTTTTTATGCCTTTTGTTAATCTGCATGCACTAGTTGTAGAATTATCAACAATTTAAAAGTTGCTCAAGTGCGCGAAATCTAATTTTTTTTTACCATAGCAGCCATATTTGTTTACATTTGAAACTTAGCAGAATATTGAATTAAGTCTTTCTGCACATTGAGTGTCTTTTTGCCGACTGGGACCAAAACGAAACTTTTAGTTTTGTCCACGGAAAAATCTGACTTTTTGAATGATGACCGAACTGCTTGTTTTTGCGTAGAAACCGAAATTTTAATTGTGAAAATTGTTTTTTAATTTTTTTTAACTGGATTTGGTGTCTTATGCTTTCCTATATGTTTAAATTTTTAATGAAGATATTTTGAGTTTTTATGTATTTTTGCCTTCCCGCGAAGTGAGAACTGAATTAATTGAATGAGAAGTATATTTCTAATGAAATTCGAAGAAATGAGTTTAAATAAAATGCAGGAAAAAGTGCGTATAATTTAATATTTCGTACAAGGAGGTCATGTGGTGTACACATCAGATGTTTTTTTTCTTTTTTGTGTGGAACTGATGCTGCTGGATAGCAGATGTTTATGAATTTCGGATGTGATTAATATAGATCCATCTTCTACCAAGAACAAAAATTTTCTATGCTATTTTGCTGGAAGTATTAGTAAAACTAAAGATATCTATATTAATGGAACCCTAACCCATTTCAAATAACAAAAGTATCTGAATAACTCATTTGGACTTTTATGTAGATAAAATACATGCATTTAACACTGAACTCAAATGAAGAGATTTTATTTTTTGTTTCTGTGGTTTTATTTCAACAATTATTATGAAAATAAAAATATTACTTTTTAAATCCAGGAAAAGTCCAAGTAATCTTTTACCCGCTATATAGCATAAGATTATAGCAAAAATTAAAATAACGTCAAAAATGTTCATAAACATTATCAGTTAGACTTGAGCATAAATACAAGGGAAAAACTGCACCAGCTCAACACCATCAGTCATCCATCTATTCATTTAGACAAAACTTACAAAATATGTTATATGTATAGCATAATATCTTAATGTGAACTTGCAAGTGTTCCAAGTCTTATTGAAAGACCTAATAGGTGGTCCACCACTGCCTCCTATGAAGAGGCAGACAATTTACATCCATGCCTTCTCCGAGATTCGAACCCGTGCCTTTCTGTACGGCTGTCAGAGTTACTACTATTTTCCCAGATAGGATTTTCCCGTTCTAGGATAGGCCATTCCGTTACTCCTTTAAGCTATTGAGCTCCTTTAAGCAGATGACGTTTATTCTTTGGCCTGTTAACTAATGTGATTTCATTTTTCTTTCACTCACGTATGGAAACTTTCACCAACACTAAGCATTATAGCTTGTGAATTCGGTATACCATAGTTGTTGAAAAACATGGAAAAATTCTTCCAATGAATGATTTCGAAATGCAAGAGCATAGCACATGTATCTTTCAGTTTCTTCGTAAAGAAAAGGATGCGCGTTATACAGCGAATATACCTAAAAATTAAAAATAGTAATTTAAAATTTTATATGCGTGATATACGCCAGAATATACGATATTCTTAGAATATCCAATATGAATGGATACATCCCCATTAAGCAATTTTCACTACGTACCTCGCTTCGTTTGCAAAACCTATAGTGAAGGAAATAATAGTTTATAGTTCTATACGTGCAAATGTGATTTGGGAACACACTAGAAGAACTAAAGCCATCGCTTTACAATTATTTTAAATAATTTTTTGATGTGATTGTCGTTTAAGAGACCCAAGTGCTACATTTAGTTATTTATGGCAGTTTTGTTCTCTTCCTCGAAACTCTTGCATGTACTAATGATAATGCAAAGGAACCGAGAATCTGGTCGCTTGTTGAAACGTAGAGCTGGAATGTCTATATGTCACGTGAGTTATGTTGTACGTTTAGCC
>KK120754.1:358972-398310 GCA_000611955.2 Stegodyphus mimosarum | reverse complement strand
GGGAAATATTTAAGCATGCGTTATGCGATAACTTCTTAGCAAAATACGCTTTTCCAATAATCAGATTTCAATTTTATCTCAAGCAAAGAATTTTCAATAGTTGCTGCAACGAATGAGCGGCAATGGACTCGAGTAAAATATGTTAATTGCTGGACTATGTCTTGACGTCAAAATAAGAGTTTAGGAGTAAATTACATAAAGGGGATTAAATATAAAATTTTGTAATGTTTCATTCCAATTCTTTGATATATTAGCAGTTTCTGATGATGAAAATGTTTTTAGCGAATTATTTCCAAGTTTTTTAGACTTTACGTTCTATTATGCTCCTCTACACTGCGACCACTTATCATCCATATCTCTTGATGCTAATCCATGAACTATTACAGTGCGCCACATCTATGTTAGCCAACTACACTGGTGTTCAAAAATTAAGGACGAAGTCGAAAAATTAGCATATCAGCTGAACGAAGAGGCAGAGCGGACAGAAAGACCAATCAGGAGATTAAGTAAGGTGATGTACGGTAGCGCATGCGCAGATATGCAGGTAGACGTAATGGGGCAGTGTCTGAGTAGTATAAAGCATGTTGTCGGTGTAAGATCAGTACTTCTGGGAAAGAGATTGCACGCCGTATAACAGTTAAAATCACACCGAGTTGCTGCCTCAGCGAGAAATGGCGAATAATCAATCTGTTAGACGACATCTGGATGCTTTTACCCGAAGTTGAATCATTGGGAAGTTGGAGGAAGGCCGCAGTGTGACAAGTGTGGCTGCAGAGTTCGGAATAGCTCACAGCATCGTTTCACGACTTTGGAGACAATTTCAAACTACAGGAACAGCTATCCTGGGGGTTTAGTAGTGGTCGTCCACGAGGAACTACACCCGCAGATGACCGGTATATTGCCTTACAGGCCAGACGAAACAGGCGGCAGACAGCGGGAGAAATCGCTAGACACACGACACAGGCGACTGGACGACCGATATCGCGTTTTACCGTGGCCAGAAGACTGCACGGTGGTGGTCTGCTTGCACGACGCCCTGTACAGTGTGTACCTCTAACGCCTGCCCATCGGAGAAGGCGTTCTCTGTGGTGCCGGGAACACCGGAATTGGAGAAACAATGAATGGGGACGAGTACTCTTTACAGCTGAGATCAGATGTAGTCTGAGGTGCGATTCTAGACACATACACATCCGGACAGAGCGGGTAACATGCAATAACCCCTTCAACATCATCAAAAGGGACTGTTTTGGAGGTCGCGGAGTTCTCGTTCGAGCAGACATAATGCTTGGTAGCTGGACCGACCTTCATATCTCCCAAGGAGGTTCGTCACCTGTTACTGCTATTGTAACGAGGTTCTTCTTCCTTACATGCGTCTTTTCACAAGGGCTATGGGTCCTCAGTTCCTCTTCATGGACGACAACGCTCCACCTCATCGCACAGTTACTGTCGAAGAGCTGTTGGAGAGTGAAGATATTGAACACATGGATTGGTCGGCAAGGTCTCTGGATCTAAATCCCGTCAAGCATGTACGGAACTTACTAGGGAGACCCGTGGCAGCACGTAACTTATCGCCAGTAACGATTCCGAAACTGCGATTGGTGCTACAAGAGGAACGAGCAGCAGTGTCTCAATAGCTCATTAACAACCACGTATCCAGCATGCACAAATGATGTGAAACCTGCCTAGCAGTCAGGGGAGATCATATCCTCTATTAAAGACCGGATGTTTCTTGCTGGACACCCATCACAGGGATGTTTCGTCCTTCAGTCGCATTGCACTCCATGCTACTTTTTCAATGAAGCTTCTTTTTATCCCTCTGATTTCTCTTTTAGTAAGTGTTGCTTACATTACTCATGTCCTTACGTATTGGGGATCTTACGGTATTAAATATGTTGATTTGTAAAGCTTTTGTACAAATTATATTGAAAAAACCGTCTCGTCCTTAATTTTTGCACACCAGTGTATTTTGCTAAGGGTGACCAATGTAGTTAACGGTCCTATGTGACTAGTAGTCTTCAAAGACAAAGATATAGCCTTCGGTTTGATTTTAAAATATATCTTAACTACTGCACCCGTTCACACTGGAAATCCATCATCAAATTGTACACTAGTTATCATAAGTTTAGGAAAAATCACAAAAATAGCCATAGCTCCCTCAGAAATAAGCCAAACCGTATAAAATTTGCATATGTTGCCAAGTATGAGTAGCTGAGTAAAACTGCTTTTAGTGCCGCTGCATTCGGAATACGTCATCGGCGAAGAACATAAAAGTCCACGTTTCAGAGCAAGCCCACATATTTCACTGTGATAGCAACGTCAGAAATCTGAGATAGCCAATTCGTAATTGTGACATCCAGGCATCATTTGCTTGCAGAACTACGATGGAGACCCATTGGGAGACTAGAGGCAGGACAAAGTCAAACAGAAGTGGCCAGATGGCTAAATGGTTTAATCTAAATGTGAGTCGTTCTGTGGTTCATAGACTTTGGAGGTAATTTCAAACAACAGATTCGGCAGCTAGGAGGTTCAGCCAAGGACGGCCATCTGCTACAACGAGCGCCGATGACCGATATTTGATATTATGTGCACGCAGGAATAGAACCGCTACTCCCGACTCTTCTTAGCTCCCCCCTTGCTGCAGCCACCGGAAGGCTGGTGTGAATGTCAACTGTGCGTAGAAGGCTTCTCGAAGGTGGTCTGTACGCGAGACGACCAGCCATTTGCGGTACATGCCATTTGCAGTGGGCACGACAACATGTCCACTGGACGCCTGATCAATGGAGGGCTGTTCTCTTTACGGATGACTCCAGGTTTAGTCTAGAAAGCGATAGTAGGCGTTATTTGATATGGAGAGAACCTGGAACCCTTTATCATCCGTCAAAATTCCGTGAAAGAGGAGTGTCTGTGTTTGGGGTAGCATCTCTTTGGGTGGATGCACAGACCTCCAGGTCTTTCGAAGGGAAACCGTGAATGCTCAGGTTTATAGAGATGACATCGTTCATGCTTATGTGCGCCCATATGCCAGGGCAATAGGTGATGCTTTCCTCTTACAGGACGACAATGCAAGACCACACAGGGTTCGCATCGTAGATGATTACCTTCAACAGGAAAGAATTATGCGCATGGAGTGGCCGGCTCGATCCCTGGACTTGAATCCTATCGAGCACGTTTGGGATGCTTTAGGGAGAAGTCTAGCTACTCTCAATCCGCTCCCTCAGACCCTTGCCGAGCTTGCCACTGCTTTGCAAGAGCAATGGATCTCGCTCCTATGGAACTCATTGACCGCATAACTAAAAGCATTACACATCGCTATACGTGCTGTATTGTTTCTAGAGGCGATCATATTCCATATTGAAAATACTTTCCCTATAATGACACTTTCAATTTGTTCATTTTATACATCTGCTAATTTATATGAACAAACTAACACCTTCGATTTGTTCATTTTATACATGTGCTAATTTCTATACTACCATAATTGTCTGGTAATTTCTTTTTAAGTTATTTGATAGCTTACGGTGTGTTGCATATTGTGGGTAAGTTTCATAAACTTCTACATGTAACTTTTTCAGTAATCGTGATTTTTGTGATTTTTCCTTAATTTATGATAACAAATGTACTTGACCAAGAACCAACCGCCTTGGCAGACTCCGGCGTATTGCGCTTAATTTTTTTTAACAATAAATCAAAATTTATTATCGTTAACGTTTGTATCATGCTGGTGACCTGAAGTTAATTGCCAATAACTTGTAAACGGTAAACAAGTATTTTAAAGGGCACATGTGTGTTTACCCTTCGTTTTAATCTAAATTTGCTGCATAGCCCCCTAAAAATAACCTATATTGTGACCGTCAGTGATCATTAATCTGTAACTTTGTTATGACAAACTGCTTTCAACGGCACCATTGTCTTTCAGATTAATTTAAAGATCATTCTAAGTTTAATATATTTTGAGGTAGGTCACTGATATCCACAAGTAATGATAGGGATACTGTTATAATTCAGTCAGTTGTCATTTAAAGGTGTACTTAAATGCATAACACTGCTTCTTACCGGACATTAGGTTATTTTTTGAAAGCAGGAGAGATGAAAAATGAGCAATGCCCTCGCCGGGACTCGAACCACGGACCTCTCGAATACGCTCCGAGTATGCTGAAGGCATGTTATGAAGGCATGGTACGAAGGCGGGAGAAATACCTTATATATTCCCCCCTTTTAAAAGGAGACTGGGGATTAGGAAACCCAATCGCCAAATCCTAGTAGCGGAGAATCATTTTTCACCACCCTTTTTACTTCGGGCGCCACTGTAGATTTATTAGGTATTTTTTTATGCGGGGGATGTGATAAATGAGCAATACCCTCGTCGGAACTCGAACCTCTCGAATACGCGTCGAGCGTGCTGACCACTACACTACGAAGGCATGCTATGAAGACGGGAGAAATACCTTATAAGAGGTGAAATAGGGTTTAATAGTTTTATTTTACAGATCTATCTATATTTTCTGTCTCGCCCTACGTTGGGCATGAATGACTGTCAGATCATTGGTCGACTTCTCTTGACAATAATTTTTAGTTTAATTTATTTTACTCTCTAGCCAAATTTATTTTGCTGATATAATTTTAAGAGCATTTAATTTGCAATATACAAAGCTGACAATTTTCATGAATATATACAGAATTCTTGTTATTAATAAAGGATGCTTTTTACGCGATAACCTTTTTAAAAAACGCGATTTTGAAGCCTTACAAAACCTTTTTTGTGTTCTTTTAGATGCAGTTACTATCCACCTTCAAAAACTTCATAAATAAGAGGTTATGTGTAGCCAATCGGTAAATTAGAACGACTTTCTTAGTGCATTTATACTTTTGAGCTTCTGCTTAGTGATTACTGCTTACGATTTTGCTATATCAGCTTAATACGGTGATTTGCGATATTCTTTGCGCGCTAAAGAGAATTTCTCCTTATCGCTTTTTTTCTGCTTGGTCTATTTGAAATTATATTAGTTATTCTAAGAGCTGTTATTTTCCTCAGCAAGAATTCAAGTCTTACTGTTCATCTGAACTAGTTATCTCAGATGCTTAAAACCAGTCGCAAACAACACCATATTACTAATTCGAATTTTTACTCTGCAGAAAGCACATAAGTATTTAAAGATTTGTTTTTTTATAAAGCTGACCTTACGCACAGTAAGGAGTTTGATGACTGATCTCATAAAATTCTGAAATTTATTTTAGTGAGTTTTGCTCTAATTTATAGAAGTTAATAGAAGTATATTTATACAGTCATTATTTAGAGAACTAAAAATGCAGTGATACTTCCGTACATCCTTTAAAACACCAGACACGGAAGAACGCTTATCACATTTTTTTCATGCAATTTTATACTTCCTAATAACTTCAGCTGATGAAAATATTTCGAAATTCCCTTTTCTTCTTTAATGCAGAGAGATTTCGGTTACAATCTTTCGAAATACAGCCCCCCCCCCCTGTGAAAGCAACGTCAAACATGAACTTAAAATTCCCTCAATTTAGGCGAATTTATTACTTTCACAAAGAACAGGATTTAGAATATACGAAACCATCGTAACTAGCTTTCTTTGGGACTAACATTTCGTTTGATTTATCATATAAAGTTAACTTTTTTTTGCTTCTTTAAAATTTAAATTTGTTTCTACGGAATTTTTTATGTAGAAGAATTCCTTTAATACAATTTCGAAACAACCTAATAATGCACATTTCCAAAGAAGCAGACAGAGAGAAATAAATATACTTTGGCTTTACTTTATAAAATAAACTGAAAAAAGCTAGTAACTCAATCAGATTCTGCCAATTTTCCATTATCAGTAAACTTGTCTCCCTTTTTTCAATTCACTCGGAAGCGATTCGAGCCTTTCCCTTCTCTGCTAAAAAAGCTCATTCAATTTTTCTCAAGTTAAAAAAAACATTGCATTTTATGTAAACTTATGTAATGAGAAAGACTACTTTTTCCTATTAATTTAAAACAACTCACATATAAATATATATTCCTTTGACGACTGAATTAGAAATTGGCTGGCTCTGCTTTTTAAAGGACGTATAAATAATTTCGGTTAGTCGCTAGAAACTCATAGTTGCAGTTGCAGTGAAACTAAAACAAATAAAGAGAGGAGTTTTCGTCGACTTATTGTTTCATGGCAAAACTAAATTATGCACCATCCGTATTTATTCCTAAAGGAAAGTAAACGAGGGAATATCGTAACTCAAAATACCTAAATAAACCGAAGTTTCCAGTGCAGCCTCATGGTTCCTCAATTTGATTCAATAACATTTATATTTAATGCTTTGTTCTCCACATAAATCAGCTTTTTGCAACTGGATTCTAACATACACAGATACAAAATAATTCTATAATTTTCTTGGTATTCGCGTTTCAGTAAAATTTCTTAAAATTTAGAACAGTTAGAATTGTTATTTAATTTAACATGAAAAACCGATATTGTATTAGGTTCTGTATACATGATCTAATAAACAATTGAATAATTAAAACAATGTTTTAAAATCTTTTTGAAAATAATGCATGGGATAAATTAAAAATAGAATGGCGACTTTCTTAACAAGCGTAATCTATTCCAAGATTGCGCTTTTTATGTTATGAGAATCTTTTGTTATGGAAGACTCTCTTTCCCGTAACTTGCCCGTAACTTCCCGTAGGCTTACATTTATTCCTAAGCTCCGTCAAGAAACGTGAAATATCGTAAAAAACTGGTTAAATAATATTAAAAACATCATCATGGTTGAAAATGATAAGAATGTACGAATTTATTGGTTAGAAAATGTATTTTATGCACCGAGTATGTGCACTGTTTTTTAATTAAATTGAATCCAAGTCTCTTTAATCTGCAAGTGAAGGTGAAAGACTCAGTTTCCCTTCACCTTCTTTCCTGCCTGCTCCCCCCTTTTTTTTTGGAAAGGTCTAGCTTTTGAGATGAGGTTTAAATATTTAAAGTAGTGTATAAATCGGTCTCAAGTATTTTCATTGTCCTCTACACCAGCCGCCCAGCCGGTATAGAGTTTAATGAAGCTAACTAACCACTATACCGGCTGGTCCAGGTTTAAATTCCAGAGAAGGAATGGATGTGTGTGAACGTATAGTGTCTGTGCGGTAAGGGGGCATTCAAAGTGCACGACGAGCCGAATGTCTTCTTGGTTGGTAGTAGGGGAACAGAGGTGGTAGAACCTCGGACCTACCACCGAGGTGTTTGTTCTGCCTCCTAGTTGGGAACGAACTGCACAGTTAGTGGGGCGGGATTATATTTATTCGACGAATGGTGAAATTCTTGAATTCCGCCCGCTACTACCTGTCAGTAACACCTTTCCATTCCTTAATTTCAGCCAACTGCTAAGCTTTTGCCAGTCAGCCGTTAAACTTTCAGTCACGTGTGTTATTTGACCCATTTCAACGCTCCCACTTCTCGATGGGTGCATTACATACAAGCTTCCACTTCAACGGAAATGCGTCATTTCGTATAACCTTTATTACGAACAATTAGCTATCGTTTTTTCACCATACAAGGAACTGCTGCCTCAAATGCCATTCGGCTTTTACGTTATTTTTTCACAGTACGTTTATCACATATCTTGTTAGCCTGGGATAGGGCTCTGGCCCAGGGACCCTTGTTTCGTGGCCTGCGGCCCCCTAAGAAAGAAAGTAACATCTTCTCAGGTTATCCCTGACGAAGTATGTGAGCGTTCAAAATGTTAGGATCGGCTAACTCAGCAAGATAGAACCGAGAGGAAGGGCATTGCCAAATTAAGAACTAGCTATGAATAAGCTTGAATTGGACTCATGACAGATGTGAGAACCGTTATAAATTTTGAATACAGGATCAGTAAATCACAAGATCAGTTAAGCTGCGAAATAATGTGATTTAGTTAATTCGACAGCAAATCGATACATGTGTAAACATGATACAGTTAATGCTAGTAATACGATGCAGTTCAATCAGTAACGTAATTACGATGCAGTTAAATCATCAGCAGATGGACAAAAGAGAGCATAGTGCATACTATAGCGCGTAAATTAACGCAGTGCGTCTTGGAAATGTTAACATGGCCCAATACATATTCGATAATTTAATCAACATGTAGTGTTCCTTATGTTGATCTAACCACTTGTTATGATCTTTACTGTCAGTTCTTCCTTTTCTTTTCCCTACCATAATGCAAATCATGTTTTAAAAATATTTAAGATGAGGTATTAGGCTTATATGTCAGACAGTGTTTCTGCCTCTCGAGACCACGTTACTAGATTTAGCCAACTCTGAGAAGATACGATTCATCAGCTTATCAGGACTGAGTGTTCTGTGCATACTCTTTGCAAACATGGTAAAGTCTGTAATAGGGTTCTTCTTCTCAAGTCCTCAACTGGAACAGTGAGCTGATGAAAGTTAGCTTTGTTCTGATGTAAGTACTGTGCTGGAAAATGACTGCACGTGAAAGGGATTTAAAATCCTCTTTTATTAAATCACTATTATTTACACACTTTGTTCCCAGAGCGATTCGCGGAGATTGGCCTCTAACTAAAAGGGTGCGTAGCAAGATACACTAATACTAGCGCACTTCAATTTGTTTCACAATGCAATCACGTAGTAAGCACTACGGCTTATAAATTTAAACTGCTAGCTGGTCAGACGAACGTTGAGCAGAGTGACCGTGATCTGAGACTGAAGCTCTCTCACACTGAGAGGTTTCTACCTCTGGTTTAAATAGTGCTTGGCTGTACTTCAAATTAGCATAAGCTGAAAACGCGCGCTTCTTCTGACGGGAAGTTGAAACAGAGAGGAGATAGAAAGATTTAAATTAAAATAAAACTTGGTTAGTTTAACTAAAACCTTACATGCTTTGCATTATGGTTGCTGACATTTAATTGAAGAGAGGGAAGGTGAGAAGTTTGAGCAAACTTTGCATTAAATCAACTGTGTAGCCTTTGGCTACTAAGCTTAAATCTTTAAATTGGCTGTTACTTTAAGTTACATCACCATAAGTCATTGGCTGATTATTGTCGAGCACGAGATGTGAATTTGTGTTCCAGTTCTGATTTAATAAAAAGTTATCCAACTGACTAATTTTGGTGGCTAATTTAGAGAGATAGCCATTAATCTCAATGTTAAATGGGCTTGCCCCTGTAATCGTATTTTTCCGCAAGACTTCGCTTCTTTGAGCCTGTACATGTTACACTATTCAAAATTCTTAGCAGTATGAATATTTTTTAAAACAGTTTTGTATCTTTTACAATTTCTGTAGCAAAAAGCAGTTTTAGTGTCATGTCAACTAAATGCAGAAATGGGAGAAATAAGAGTTCAATTGAATTTACGAAAAATTAATTATTTATATATTTTATTTTGAGCCGCCTCGACGGTATAGTGGTTAGGGAAGCCGACTGCGATACCAACGAGCTCGGTTTCGAATCCTGGAGAAGGCATGGTTGTAAGTGTCCGTCTATTAGTAGGAGGCAAAGGTCCTCTATAATAAAGTGACCACCACGTCTGGCCTTATTAATGGCGAAGTCGGCTGAGGGCCCGCCACTGGAAAAAAATTAATTTAGAAAACAATTTTCCAGAATTTGCCGAAAAAATAAAAGTAATGCACATTTTCTCAAACAGACGCCAAATTCAAAGCAAATATAGTTTTAAAAATTAAAACTTTATTTTTGAATGCTTCAGTTATTTTTAAGCTTTTCTAAATTTTTTAATTATTTTTTTTAATTGATTTCTAATATCTGTCCTAATAATGCATTTTGTGTGTCTAACGCGCCAATACGTTTTTAACAAAATCATTAATCTAAAACATTTTTTATTAGTTTATCGAAGCTTTAAAATATTGTTCATTCACATGAACATTAATTCTGAAATTGTATTCCAAAAATTTAAAACAACATCAAAAATTCTGATGTGTGCACTACTTGACTTCCTTGTACGGAATATTAAATTATACGCATTTTGTATTTCATTTAAACTTATTGGATTGAATTAAATCTATTTCATCGATAGCGCATGAACCACAATAGAATAAACGCATTCTTTAAAATTCACTATATTTTACCACAGCGACACTCTGGCGCTAGCTTCATTTAACAGCGCTACATCTCATTCATTTTATAACTCATCAAGAATGCAAAAAATTATGTATATCAGATTTATTTAGTCGTTGTCACACGTTCTATTGAAATACTATAATAAATCTAAAACGATATATAAAAGAAATTAAACAAGCGAAAAAAAGAAAGTTGTTCACAGACGATTCAGTATCTCTCATTCAATTAATTCAGTTCTCACTTCGCGACAAGGCAAAAATACATAAAAACTCAAAATATCTATATTACAAATTACGAAGTAAATCTTAAACACTTATTTCCTCGAATAAATTCCAGAATTAATTAAGCATGATTTAATTCGAAGTAATAAAAAAGGAGTTATCTTTGTTGTTAAGAAGCTTAGTTTCTCTAGATTAGCAACAAATCCATTAGTCTACTAAGCTTCAAATGTAAACAATTATGGCCGCTATGGCCAAAATAATTAGGCTTAGCCGCACTTAAACAACTTTTAAATTGTTGGTAATTCTGCAATTATAACATGCAGGTTAACTAAAGGCATAAAAACCTTAACCGGAAGACAAGAACAACATAATTCAATCATTTTTAAAGCAAAAGACTCACAATTTACAAACATATAAGAATAAAGAAAGTGAGCTCATTAAGCGGAGTAACAGACCGGATATTTATATACTTTTGGTGCGGCCGATTGCAACCAAAATAGGAGATGCACATCTGCATGTTATAGCGGTCCTGTATACAAAATTTCAACGCTCTGAGGCTACTCATTTTTGAGTTATGCGAGATACATACATGCGTACGTAGATACAGACGCCACGAAAAAGTCTCTTCAGAATCCATTCTAAATCACTTTTTAAAATTTTTTTGGGGAAAAAAGAGTCCTTGATTCTGTCCTAACGTTCAGATATTACGTTAAATTGCATTCGACAGCGGTCAAAATGGATATTTTCGTTGAAATATGATACCCGAAATTTTTCACGATTACAGTATTTGCTTTTTACTTCGTACAAGAAAATAAAAAGGAATGCATATAAATATATTTTGTAATGTTCTTTAATGCGATTCGCAACCTTACCTAAATGTGAGCTACAGGCTGACGGTAACCGCTAACAGGTGAAAGTTGCCATACAATACTAGTGCATGGACGTTAATTTCTAATTAAGGACATCGTCTGTAAATAGAAGTAAGACTGCTAAATCCGGTAATGAATCAAGATTACCATAAAAGAAAAACTCAAAACACCCCCTTCTTTCCAGTTTGGATTTCAAATAATAAATAATTCGAAACTAAATTTCTTTCATTTTTGCTTCATAAAACTCCACAGACGTTTTGAAATTGAAAAGAATAGAAGCAAATACAAAAAATAAAATGTGGAAGGTAATTAAATAAAAACTTTTGTGCAGTGAGACTAATAGTTAAAAGATCAAAGCATAATCTGTTTTCCTTGCAGGGAGGATGTACGCAGAGGGTACTGAACAAGGAATAAAAATGAACACTTTCTGTAAAGGGAACACACTAAGCGCTATTTTTTCACTGCGTGAAAAATCGTCTGCTAACTTCCTTTGAAACAAGAATAAATTTCAATCAGCTTCTCCTTTCTACTCATATCTTTTTCTCGTACGTCCTATTAAATTTTACACAATGTTTGTGGCATTTCGTTCAAATTTATTTCCTCGAATTTTATTAATGAAGAAGATATACCGGGTGCGTCATAAATTCGTGCAAAGTTCAAAAATTCGTAATAAAAGAAGGAATGCACGGAAAAATTTTCTGTTTACGTCAATATGGTCAGGAAGACATTGGATTTTTTTACCATGCAAAAAAAATGTTTCCAAAAGTACCCGACAGGGGGCGTTCACACGTCATACTGAGATGTTTTATGCAAATCAGGCTATCAATAAAAGACTTCCCTGGAAACGGATCCGTCATTCGAAGCCGGCAGCATGCTATCTTTGCCAGATCGAGCGTTGGTGGTTTAATTGTTCTACAAAAATGGTGAATCCACAACTGTTACATTGCGAATGTTTCGCACGGAGAAAAGACTGAAGGCGCAAAAAGGCCCTATTTCATTGAATGGGATACGGAATTTAATACGACGTTTTGAGGAAACTTAGAGTTTGGAGGATCATCAACGAAGTGGCAGATCACCCTTGAGAACGTACCGCGACCATGTGGTACAAAGTGTCATGAAAGATATGGCAGCCGAGACATCAACGGGGAGTAGCAGTGCTCGTGAAGCTGAGAGAAGAACGGGGATTCCGGAGGCGTCGATTCGACGTATTCTGCACGGAATGTTCGATCTGTATCCATACAAAATCCAGCGACTTCACCAGTTATTACCGGCGGATACAGATGCAAGACAAAACTTTGCTACATGGGCACTGGCACATATGGAACGTAACCTACAATGGTTGCTGAACGTCATGTGGACGGATGAAGCTCACTTTTCACTGCATGGTGTCATCAATACGCAAAATAGTCGTATTTGGGCGACTTCAAACCCTCGTCAGTACCAGAGCCAGCCACTGCATTCTCCTCATGTGACCGTTTGGTGTGGTTTCACCGCGTCTTTTATTCTAGGCCCTTTCTTTTTTGAAGAACCCTGTCCTGTATCCGGCGTGAAAACCTGTACAGTCACTGCAGCGCGATATCTTACGCTTTCGCGTGACCACGTTGTGCCTGAATTGCAGGAAAGACATGCCTTACTTTTTGTCACCTTCATGCAGGATGGTGCCCGCCCCACATTGCACGCGACGTCAAGACGTTCCTGTTGGAATCTTTCATCGAAGACCGAGTGATAAGTGACCGAGTGGCCCTCAAGATCACCAGACTTGACACCGGCAGATTTTTGGTTGTGGAGATACTTAAAGTCTCGTGCGTTTCGGCTCCCCATCCACACTGGTGGAACTGAAAAATGCCATTCGACTGACCGTCGTTGCCATCGATGGCGACATGCTACACTCCGCTGTAATGGGCGTAGGGACGCCCCTCTTTTGCCTATTACCTTGTGATGGTGGTAATGTTGAACATCTGTCACTATAAATGCATAGTGTCATGTTATTGTGATCTGTTTGATTGTCTGTTTTTGTTTGCGTGGTTTGAATAAAACATCTCAGTATGACGTGTGAGAGCCCTCTATCGGTTACTTTTGGAATTTTTTTTTCATGGAAAGAAATCCAATGTCTTTCTGATCATATTGGGGCAAATAGAAAATTTTTCCGTGTATTCCTTCTTTTATTACGAATTTTTTAAGTTCGCACGAATTTATGACGCACCCGGTATTTCTGATTCAATTACTTTAGTTCTCCTTTCGCGGCAAGGCAGAAATACGTAAAAACTCAAACGTCTTCATTAAAAATTGTAAAATTCGGGAAAAAAATGAAAGAACAATTACAGTTAAAACAGTTTTAAAAAAATTGAAATAAAATCAGTTTCTACGCCAAATAAAGCAGTTGAGCTAACGTACTAAAAGACAACATTTTCGGTGTATACAAATTTAAAGTTTACTTCTGTCCCACAGTGCAAAAAGACACTGAATTGTTGAACCAACTGACTTGATTCACTTCACTACGAACACTTTTAAATGTAGACAAACAGCCGCCACATTAAGCCTAATCTCCACTATAACACTATAACCACTGCATGCAGATTACCTAAAGGCATAAAAACTTTAACCAGAACATACGAACAATATAATTCAATTACTTTTAAAGCAAAAAATACACAATTTACCAACATACAAGAATAAAAAATTGAGCACAGAAAAGGGAAATGTAAATCTACATGTTATATAAAATTTCAACGTTCTATGGCTACTCATTTTTGAATTAAACAAGATACATATATAGGTACATGTACTGACGTCATGAAAAACTCGCTTTTGAATCTATATTAAATCCATTTCACAATTCTTTTTGGAAAAAAAGAGTTCTTTATTCTGTCCATACGTACAGATGTTACAAAAACATCATTCGAATATATTCGGTAGAGGCAAAAATGGATATTTACTTTGAAATAGGATACCCGAAATTTTTTGCGGTTACAGTAATTCCTTTGCTTCGTACAACGAAGTAAAAATAATTTACATTTTCCTTTGGTTTTTTAGAAATACAACGAATAGGTTTATTAATATATGAGAAAAAATTAAGTTAAAAAAATAAAACCAGAAAATCAAGCTAGGGTGCACCGAGATATGTTAAAACGTCTGCTAATAATTGGAATAGGCATACATATGTTCATTAAATTATCTGATAAATACATTATTCATTAAATGCAATTTTATTTATACTATTTGAATATGTTATTCATAAGATGAAGTGTAAGTTTTCAATTTGGGCCCTTATGTTGCGTTACATTCCGTGACATTCAGTTACTTTGCGAGCTAGCGACGTTGCTCTGCATAAGACAAAAACAAAATCTTCAACGGCGCACGTCAATCAGGCAGTTTATAGAATGTTGTCATTAGAAGTAATACAAAATTTCTAATGTGTTTTTCAGTTATATAATTTCTCATTGAACGTAATATAAGATTTCTAATGCGTTTTTCAGTTTAATTGCATTGATTAATTAGCCGACCAACTTCAAAATATTAAATAGTTTCGTAGAATCTTAATTGCTTTGGTAACATACATATATATTATAAAGACTAGTGATATAAAGACTAGTGATCTTAATATAAAGACTAGTGATTTATCGCTATATCTAGATAAGAAAACAGAACATATGAAGGATGTAAAAGACACTTCTATTAATTCAAATAACTTGAACAGAAGACACTACTGATGCTTACAAACTCAGCCAGCATTTATGGCTAGAAATCAAAAAGTAAGAAATTCAAAATTACGCTGAATCTAAGTAGAAATTAGCCCAAGGGTGTGCAGAGATATTTAACGTACACTTTGGCTCTAGCCTACACCGATATTACAGCACATTCTGTAAGAAGAAAGCAACGTGGTAGACAGGGAATAGTAGAATATCAGCTAGTAGCTTGGCCTTCAGCTAGCGGAACAAGCTCTAACTAAAACAATCTCAAACTCTCGCTTAAATACACGCGAGCTAAAATTTGCATTCTGTCAGAAAAGGGAAAAACAGAAATGACAGTAAAGGTTCATAACATAAAATAACCGGCGCGAAAATGGTAGATGGTCTCCTAGTGTACCGTAACATCTGGTAGCGTAACGCAACAAAATTTGAAAAGTTTGCGATAGAAATGTGCTTTATCATTTATGAAAATTCAAATATAAAATTATTAGAGAATTAAATTTCATCACGCTAAAATACGTTGAACCAAAGTGCGTTTTTTTACAGTTTTCAGTTTTTTTGTTCTTTTAAAACTTCTTTCTAGAAGAACCCTTTTTAAAGAATAACAATACTTTAAATCATAGGCAATGTAGCGAAAAATCCCTCATAACTTGCAACGTTGTAAAGTGTCATTTGCAGCCATCTGTCAAGTCGTAACTGACAAAGAAAACTGTACTTTCTCGAAATATAGCTCCCAACGAATCAAAAATTGGACACTTTTGCATTCTCCCCCTTCTCCTCAGATCAAAACAGAGAAAATTAAAAATAATAAAGCCATCGATTGGCTGTCACATACAACAGACTCCTGATTAAATAAGATAATACTGAAGATGCCATCCACGGTTATCCAACCGTTATAAAAAAAGCGCTGGGAAAAGGAATACTTCTATTATACTTAACAGAAAATGCTATTAACACATTTTGTACACTTTAAGTAGTTTAACTTGTGAAATACGTTCACTTGATTACGTAAATAAATTAATTAGCATTCAAAACAAACTGCTAACAGTAATTTTCTTTGTGGTATAGCAATTTATTTTTAACGCATGATGGATGATTTAGCAATGTTTGCCATATACAGTGTTTGCCCATATGTACAATTTTATTACATCTAATGAGTGCTGTAGATGCCCACCGGTAAAGTCTCTGAACACTGCTAGTTCGATCAGGTGTTTGAAACTCTGCGAACGGGCCGACTGCATGGGTGTTTTCGCGGTTTTCCTCCTGTGTAACATGTATAAGAGCCGGTTTTCATTGACAGTCCTTCACGAAGGCATCCCTTCCCTTAGGCAGATAGCCTTCGAGAACTTTGCCATATTCAAATAAACCAAACCAAAAAACTTAATATTGTGACATCAACTGCTATCGTTTTGGTATCCAAAGGATTTTTTTTAATAAAAGCCGTTTTTCGTATTTGCCGCAGAAATTTTACTTTATTCTAAAGAAGTGTTATTGTAAATTTTGCATCGTCTCGCAATAAATCATTGCCTTTTGTTCAGGTAACTCCTCTGAATCTGCATCCAAGTTAACTAGGAGTTTAATTGTATATATTTTAGTGATTTTAGATAGTTCACGCTCGCATATATGTATTTCTCGAATTGAAAAACGAGACTGACTTTCGTGTATGTATAAGAAAACAAAATTCGATAAAGTCTGGACTTATTTAACATCCTATTTTGGAAGGTAATTTATTCATACATATACCTTTACTGCTGAAAAGTGCGTTTAGATTAGACCTTTCAGTTATTATTAGAGTTTAGATTAGACCTTTCAGCTATAATTAGAGTTTATATTAATCTTTAAGTTATTATTAGAGTTTAGATTAGATCTTTCAATTATTATTACAGCTTAGATTAGACCTTTCAGTCATTTTACTAGACTGTAACGCATTGTGAGAAAACATTTTGTGCGGGGGGGAGGAACAATATAAAAACTGCAATCTCAAGCCCAGTTATGAGGTATTTCTCCCGCCTTCTTCGCATACCTTCGTCGTGTGTCACGGTCATCACACTCAGCGCGTATTCGAGAGGATCAAGGTTCGAGTTCCGGCAAGAATAATATTCATTTTTCACGTCTCTCAGCATCAAAAATCCGAATGTCTCTACAGTGGTGCCCGAAATAAAAATGGTGGTAGATGATTATTCTTCACCACTGGAACTTTACGACTGGGTCCTTTAAAAGGGGGAGTATATAAGGTATCTCTCCCTTCTTAGCATGCCTTCATGCTGTAATGGTCAGTACACTTGGCGCGTATTCGAGGGGTCCAAGGTTGGAGTCCCGGAGAGGGCACTGCTCATTTTTCACATCTCCTGCTTTTTAAAAAATCCTAATGACTCTACAGAGTATCTCGAAGAACAGTTGAGAATGCGTCACAGGATCAACACTCCTTAAAATCGACAGCGTTTCTCTCAGTACAAAATCGACACGGTCACTCGAAACATAATCAATACCCTCCACCAGTACTACTTTTACTTCAGTTTCTAACCTATGTTGAGGATGTTGAGGTATATCCTGTGCAGGTATTCCCATCGATATCATGCCATGTCCACCAAGCAGGGTTTAACTTGTTAAAGAACCAGTTCTAAGAACAGTTCTCAGGAATTCTCAAACAGACGGATGTATACCTATGGGAAACCTTCGTAGAGGACTTTTTAAGGGAAAGTGGCTCGAATTCAAGTTACACAGAGGGAAAACCACGAAAATGAACCATAAGGCCTGAACTGTTCACATAACTTGGAATACAAGAAGAACCAGCAGCATTCAGCCGTCTTGAACCTCTCGACTACTGACGGGGACTCATTTAAAAATAAATCGCCAGAAACTCAAGACAGAGGATGTTAAAAATGCAAACAAAAATGCGTTTTTATATCTCTTATAATTATATTCTTGTAGTTAATAAAGAGTGTTCAAAGTGTGTCGTTCTATTTAAACCTTTTGCTTAGTCTCAAAGTGTGCCGCTCTGTTTCAGCTTTGGGCTTAGTAAAATAATTAATCCAAGAGATATAATTGTTAGGTTTTAAACAGTTTTTCATTGAAGTGAGTTGATTCCGAAAGTCTGTTTTTTCACTTGAAATAAAGATAGCTTATGTTATCTTTTTAGCGAAAACTGCTTGGCGCATGTCACCGTAAGACGAAAGATAACCTCTTTTTAGAGTTAAACGCCGGCCAACCGGGATAGTGGCTAGCGACGCTGACTACCATACTGAAGGGCCCGGGTTCGAACCCCGGAGAAGGCATGAATGTTTGTAAATGTGTGGCGTCTGTGCAGCATGAGGGCACTCTAGATATGTGGCGAGTCGAAAGTCTTCTCGAGAGTTTGCTAGTAGGAGAAGACAGATCCTCCTTCAGGGTACTCTTCATCAAATTTGGGGGGCGGAACTGGTCGTACCAGTCGTATTGTTACCTGCATGGTTTCCCAAGGCTCTTGCCAACGATAGGCGCAATCTTGACCCTTTGCCGCGATGAATTTCGTGGGCTTGCTCTGATTTCAGAAACCTGATCTGATGTTACTGTGGATAAGGTGGAATAAGACTCAACACAAACATGCTTATAGGCATCTGTGTTATTGTTTTTTTTTCTGCTGTAAAACTCCTTCCCTCGAAATGCCAACGTAACGCCTCGATCACGAAATGTGTCCAGAAATCAGTAATGTAATTCAAAATGCTCCCACATTTTTACTATTTATTTCAGCTACCATCCCGCGAATTTCGCCCTTTTTCTCAGCGATAAAATTACTTTCCTAATCACTCTTATCAGTTATTTTTTCGCGTAGCCATCGGAATGATTGGTTTGGTTTAATTTATTATGGCAAAGCACTCGAGGAACATATGCCTAAGGAGAGCGATGCCGCCATGGAGGACTTTATAAAGGAAAATTGGCTCGTATACATGTTAGACGTAAACGCCTATGCAGCATGCCTCTTCGCGCAATTCGAACCTCGGCCCGGACTAACAGTGTTCCACCACTTTATCGCTGTTGGGTCCCTATCGGAATGACTGAAATAACTAAGCAGTTATACACTTAAGTACATAAACAGTACCATAAAAACCCTTGTTAATGACAGTTTTGCTAAAATATTCATTAACATTATTAATGGAAGGCATAAGTAATTACATGCATTTAAATTTATATCCTATAAATACGTTATTAAACTAAACAGCGTTGCATTCAAGGCCAATGGACTGTCAGTCATCAGTGCAGTCAATTTAGAGAAACTGTTCAAGTGCAACTGAATTTAACAGCAGTTTTCAACACTCTCTAGTTCTAACTGTTCTCCGCTAGATGGATCGATCACCGATGTAGAGCAATGTAAGGTTTCGCGATGAGGCATCACTTGTCAAAGTGCGAGGATGAGAGCATGATAGCGTAACGCGATGTAACGCAAATGCAACGTTGTAAAATTTTGGCAAAGTGCTACTCAGGACGTCAAGCTTAAATAAAATTAGTTAGAAACACATTTGTTAGCTTTAAATTGATGTTCTTAGCAGCAGTTATGAATTTAAAGATCGTATGTTACATTTAATAACAACACTGGAACTTGGCTATTTTCGAACCCACGTGGAAGACACAGTAAAGAGTATATAAGGTATTTCTCCCGCTCATTTTACATTCCGCTCGTTTCAGGCATTGCTCATTTTTCATGTTTTCTGCTTTCAAAAAATATATAGTGTCTCTACAGTGGCGCCCAAACTAAAAGGGTGGTGGATGATGATTCTCCACCACCAGGATTTGCGAGTGGGTTCCCTAATCCCCAGTCGCCCTTTAAAAGGGGAAGTGTATAACGTATTTCTCCGGACATCTGAGCATGCCTTCGTGGTGTAGTGGTCAGCACGCTCACCGCGTATCCGAGAGGTCCGTGGTTCGAGTCCCGGCGAGGGCACTGCTCATTTTTCATAGCGTCAGGGTTATCAAGTTTAGGATAAACACCCTCAAATAATTTTACATCGTTGTAAAACTCGCTTTGTGCAGCGTAATGTATAATTCATGTCTCCTGCTTTCCAAAAAATACCTAATGTCTCTACAAGCATAGCTAATATCTTATAGCAACTTTAGCCAAGACGTATAGATTATAAATGCATGGTAGCGTCACGTAACGCAACGCTATGTTGGAAACGTTTTAGAAATACATCGCCATTTACGTTTCTAATATTTAAAAAAAGCCAAGTATCGTATACTACATATCTGGCAGGTAATCATTTGGCCTTTTCTTGTAAATTCGAGGATGTTTATGGTCGTATTTCACAACAAACTATTTTAAATAGTATTTAAAAATATCATTTAATTGCCTTTGTATATTTGATGTATTCAGTAATAAACCATTACCTTTTAAACTAGTTGAGAATGCAGAGTTAAGCGAATTTCAAAAAATGAATAAGGAAAGAAATATAAGTACGTCAGGGTTATCAAGTTTAGGAAAAACACCCTCAAATAATTTTACATCGTTGTAAAACTCGCTTTGTGCAGCGTAATGTATAATTTAGAAAAAAGTTTCTTTGGTGCCGTAACCTTTTTTTGTGTCGAAAGGGATTTTGCAGGGCAACATTTTAGCGCTGATTTATAGCAGTTTTGTCGGAGCCCTAAATCCTACTTCGACCGCCAATTTTGCAAATGAATCATGTTTTATAAGGCCCCGTGAAGCATAAAACTAAGCGCGTATAATCTATAACAGTGGCTATTGGAGTATTATTTTTCTTTCTGAATCTCCTGACACCAAAACTAACGCTAAATAAGAGATTTAGAATGTCAGCGTAGAGGTCATAAGGATGTCAGTGATGAAACAACTTTGTTTCAGTTTAACGGTGAAAACACTTTATATTGCATTTTAGGAATGAATTCAAAATAACTTAAGATATATATATATGTATATAAAATTATTTTTATTGTTATTAGTCTGCTTGTTTAAATACAGTTTTAAACTATTAGAAATATTTTTTTAAAATTTGCTACCACTTTTTTTTAATATTAACTTTTTCTCTAATTTTTTCTGCATTCCTGGCAATAAACTACCCAAAACTGCGCATAGAATATTGAATACTTTCTTTTAATAAGATTTAATAAAATTTTGTTACTTTTCCTGTATCGCAGCCGGATTCAGGAAATGCATGTATATGTGTATGGATGGATATGTGTAATGATTTGGGGGTGACGTAGATAGATGTTGAGGTACACATAGTAAATCCGGAAGGTAGAATAAACTTGGAAGTCATACAGACGCAATAAGAAGCAGTTGTAGCAGATTTGAATCAAATTTCTTTTGTTGTAGTTTAACATTTAACGGCCACAATTTGTAAGGTTTTAGTTAAACTAACAAAGTTTTATTTTAATTTGCGTTCTCTATCTGTTCTCATTTCAACTTCCCGTTAGAATAAGCGCGCGTTTCAGCTTTATGCTAATTTGAAGTGGAGCCAAGTTCTACTTAAACGAGAGGTAGGAACCTCTCAGTGTGCGAGAGCTTTTAGTCTCAGACCACTGTTACTCTTCAACGTTCGTTTAAATTCTAAGCCGTAGAGCTGTTACGCTATTACTTATTGAAGTAATTTTAAATGCGTTAGTATTAGTTAAATCTTGCTACGCACCATTTAGCATAGAGGCCAACCTCACGTTTATAGCTCTGTGAGAAACGACTACTTAATTTCTAATTAGTTTTTGTTTAAATTATCTGATTGTTCAGTTTAGATCCAAGTGGCGGTCATTATTTTCTGTATCCCTCCCGAGTTGGGAAGTGGCTGTAAATAATTGTGGTTAAATAAAAGAGGATTTTAAATCCTTCTTACGTACAGTTATTCTACCACTTAATCACAGTATTCTACCACAGAACATAGCTGCATTCAGCTCCCTGTTCAAGATCACGACTTGAGATTTACACAAGGATGTTCGCCAAGAATATGCACCGAACACTCAGTCCTGACAAATTCACTAAGCACACTAACCGCGTCTATTTCTGAACAGTTACATTTCAGATACTGCAATAGGAAGCAAGCAACGTCAGAACACAGAAGCAAAGTGCGCAGTTATCCAATACGGAAGTTTACCAAGACAAAGGTTCTTCTTAAGTTCCGAATTAGCTATGTCGTCAGAGTTATGCAAGTCATATGATATGGGTTGATCTACAAATCACACCGCTCAGAAATAGTTATTACTATTTTTAGAATAGAGAAGGGAAGTACACAAATAAAAAATGAGGAATTAAGGCGCAGTTGCTAATTTAAATTATAATTTTGATTTACATATTTTACATATTCCCCCCTTCAAAGAGAAGAAAGGAGAAAGAAAAAACCTAGCATTAGTTAGTTTCAGCAAACGAAGAAAAATAATTTGTAAAATACAAATCTTAAAAAATATAAATAATAAAATGTTTCCCGAAATAATTATTAAAATAATTGAAAAATATAAACTTTGGTAATGTTCTAGAGCCCTATGAGAATTTTCACTCCAAAAATCTTTGCGTTTTAGAGTCCAGATAAACATACTTTTTCAAGGAAGGCTTTTGCACATACTATTATAATTATAAAAATTTCATACAAACTTTACTTATTTTGAATAATTACAACAAATTTCAAAATTTCCTAAAATAGCTAATTTTAATTATTACAACTTATATTTTAACATCATAAATGCTGTAATAGTATTACTGAAATTATGGTTTCTACTGTTATTATGACATTTCTAATATTCTTATCTTACACAAAACTAGAAGCCTCCCCACAGTTTTCTCGAAATACAAACGTATCCATCTTTTGGGCAAATCCACTTAAACTGAGTGATGTATTAATGCATGAGTGATTAAGGACGGCTATGGTAGTTACTTACAAAGGCCTCCATTTCTTCTATAAAGTAACTTGCTATTGTGAACTGTACTAAAGTATTCCATTATACATTAAAAATTGAAACCACACTTTACTATATATTAAGGCTATGATATGGATTCGTGTAGAAATGAAACACACCAGAAGAGATAATACTTCTTTTAAAATAAAGAGGGGAAGTACCCAAATTAAAAAGAGGAATTAAGGGTTATTGCTAATTTAAATTATAATTTATAGTTACGCATTTTTATCTTACAGTATATCTGCGTATATATACACACATACATACATAGGTACATGCATGCATTCCTACATACATACATGCACATATACATGCCTACATACATACATTTCTGAATGAGGTCCCGAAAACACAAAATGTACCAAATTTTCTTTTGGTAATGCATACTGAAAAAAATGATAGAGTTTTCCTGTATCTTAGACTATTTTTTTAATAAATACAAACATTAAAATTAATCCCGTGTCTTCCTTTTATCAAACATGTAGCAATAAACATATGCATAATCTTACAAACTTCTTTCTTAAAAAAATCGTAGCATTTCTAAAACATGGAAGTTAGCAGAAAATGAACATACTGTTAAACCAATATAAAATTTCAACAAATTTAATGTTTAATTTCAAAAAAATTAATTTAAATTTAAATAAGCACTCAACGCCATAGAAACAAATCGCTAGTAACTCAAAATAACAACGTGGCCTTCATAGCAGGCATAACACGCTCTGAAATTGCCTTCGAAATCCAACGCTAAAATAGTACTTTCTTAATACTTTACTTCTTCAATGGACCTCAATGTCAATACACGCGCTCTATCTTATTAGCATTCTGGTAGGAAAGCGTGAGTGAACTAGACTAAAAGGGAAGTTGCTTTAACTGAAAATTCACTGTTAGTTAAACTACACTGGTTATCATAAATTTAGGAAAAATCACAAAAATCACGATTACTGAAAAAGTTACATGTAGAAATTTATGAAACTTACCCACAATATGCAACACATAGTAAGGTATCGTATAAAGAAATTACCAGACAATTATGGTAGTATAGAAATTAGCACATGTGTAAAATGAATAAACCGAAGGTGTCAGTTTGCTATAGGAAAAGTGCCTTCAATATGGAATATGATCGCCTCTAGAAGCAATACAGCACATACAGCGATGTGTGATGCTTTCAGTTTTGCGGACTATCAGTGCTACAGGAAGCGAGAGCCATTGCTCTTGCAAAGCAGTGGCAAGTGTCTGAGGGAGCGGAATGAGAACAACTAGACGTCTCCCTAAAGCATCCCAAACGTGCTCGATAGGATTCAAGTCCGGGGATCGAGCCGGCCACTCCATGCGCATAATTCCCTCCTGTTGAAGATAATCATCTACGATGCCGGCCCTGTGTGGTCTTGCGTTGTCGTCCTGTAAAAGGAAAGCATCACCTAGTGCCCCAGTATATGGGCGCACATAAGCATCAAGGATGTCATCTCTATAAACCTCAGCATTCACGGTTTCTCTTGGAAAGACATGGAGGTCTGCGCGTCCACCCAAAGAGATGCCACCCCGAATACAGACACTGCCTCTTCCGTATGCATCTCTTTCACGGATGTTTAGCGGTTGATAACGGGTTCCAGTTGATAACGGGTTTTCATATCAAATAACGCCTACTATCGCTTTCTAGTCTAAATCTGGACTCATCCGTAAAGAGAACAACCCTCCATTGATCAGGCGTCCATTGGACATGTTGTCGTGCCCACTGCAAACGGTCCCTCATATGGCGTGACGTGAGCGACACGAAAATGGCTGGTCCCCTCTCATACAGACTACCTTCGTGAAGCCTTCTACGCACAGCTGACGTTGACACCAACCTTCCGGTGGCTGCAGCAAGGGAAGAGCTAAGAAGAGTCGGAGTAGAGGTTCTATTCCTACGTGCACGTAATATCAAATATCGCTCATCGGCGCTAGCCGTAGCAGTTGGCTGTCCTTCGCTGAACCTCCTAGATGCTGAATCTGTTTGAAATTGCTTCCAAAATCTATGGACCACAGAAGGACTCACATTTAGCCATCTGGCTACTTCTGTTTGACTTTGTCCTGCCTCTAGTCTCCTAATGGCTCTCCATCGTAGTTCTGCAGGCAAATGATGCCTGGAGATCACTGTTACGAATTGGCTATCTCAGATTTCTGATGTCACTATTACATATGATGTCACTATTACATATTTCTGATATCACTATTATATATGATGTCAGCATATTCAAATTTTACACGGTTTGGTTTGGCTTTTTTTTTTGAGGAAGTTATCGTTATTTTTGTGATTTTTCTTTAATTTATGGTAACCAGTGTAAATCAATTCCCACAGCCAACACACACAAGTGTTAAAATTTTCAAAGTATTATTCTTTGCAACAATTTCAAAAAGGTATAATTGATGACACTGTCGCATTGTGATGGTAACCACGGTAGCCATTGCCACGCGTTCAAAATAAACTTAATATTTACCACTCCCACTCTTCTTCCAGATGGAAACCAACCATAGAGGTTAGAATAGATGGAATAAAGTCTTCTCGTTATGTCCCGTGCAATGGAAATGAAGCCGTGAAACATCACGTTATGACGTCACGTCTTATCATGGCCACTGCCGTAAGCGAAATTTGTTCACATTCTAATCGGTGTTGTTTGCATGTTAGTTATTCATCACTAAACGTTTTTAAGTCTCCTGTTGCAATTTTAATACTTAACATAAAAAATTTTCTACTTAGTATAAAGAAAATTCACAGCGACTGCAAATAACGTTTTCAAATTTATTATAATCTAAATACATGAATAGGTGTAAATATAACACAAGTGTATACATTGTAAAACCTGGAAGATCACTATAAGTTCCAATAATATTTTAAGCAAATTCTGCCTAAAAACAAAACAACGAGCCTGCGGACGTTGATATTTGCTTCTAAATTCAGTGTTATTTTATTTAACAATATGTTTCTCAGTCTTACCCGTGTGCTGTATGGCGGCCGTGATAAGACTGACGTCACGTTGATAGCATTTCCTTGGCTTCAATTGTGCGACATCGTGTCTCCATCTATTCTAACCAGTCTAGTTTTGTGGTTAAGGTGTTTTCTAAGGTCTGGAAAGTCGAGTTTATAACAAATCATAGCGATTGGATAGTGGTAGCTGGTCGTCGCGAAAAACAACAAGAAAAAGCACGTCTCACTCAGAACAATTTCTGGAGAGCATGGGGGAAGAAGAATTTAGTTCGTGTGAATGAAAACGATTGAGGGCCAAAACAATTTCGACAAAGAGTATTGGTAACAAGAATCCAAACTGTATGAAAAAAATTACTAATACTTTTTCCTTCCAGATTAGTTGGAAGGACAAGACTGATGTCTGCCGAAAAATAGAGACGAAGTAGATGTTTGTAATAAAATTCAAATTGTAAATTTGTTATATTTTCCTTAGTTAGTATAGCTTTAGAAATTGTTGTAAAGTTGGCCCTAATCAGGAATTTAATGACGAAAGTCATTTAAAAAAAAGAATTTCTAGAAGTTTAAATTTTGATATTAAGGACTTCTAGTATAGAATTTTAAACTCTTAAACAAGGTCGTCTAAGACCTTTATTTGCAAGTAGTTAAATTCTGGTGGGGAAAGATGTAAGGTTTCTTTTATGTTAATTAACAGTTATTTTAAGTTTTGTATCTTTCATATCTTATTCTAATTTCAGCTTAAAATTTCCTGCCAGAATGTGAATTCAGAAACGCAGATAATGCAAATGAGAATGAGTACTATTTAAGTCGTGACTTAACCGAGTTCAACAGAGAGAGTCTGATTTCCTGACTAGCGCGCGTTTGCCTTCTGGCTACATCTCTCTTAGCTATTATTACGCTCGGCCATATCTTAGGCCCTTGCTAGGCTTCGCCGATTTAATTAATGCTTAGGGGCCAACTAGTTAGATTCTGATAGCTTCGGCTATATTTCTTAAGAGCTTTAGTTGAGTAAATTTTAATTCAAATTATTAGTATTTAAGTTCAAGCCCGAGTGGCGGCATTATTGTAAAGTTCCAAGCCGGAACTGATTGTAAATATACTGAGTAATAAAGGGTTTTAAACCCTCCTTAAGTCTCACGTATTCTGTTCACACATTTAAGCGATTATTCGCTTGTAAAGTGTTCGTGGGGTTCGAAGCTAGAACTTTAGATTTAAAGAGTTGAACCTCATAGATTTAAATACTTTTTTTGGGAGAGCTTTATTGCAACAATAATGACTTCATGCTTTAATGGCGAAATCCGGTGTAGAAATGACCAGGTCTTTCTAAATACTTCTTACATTCTTTCGTGTCAAGATCTTCACTCATCTCATAACCATGTCATAATCTTCACTTGTTGCTGTGTAGAAGTTTTTCATATTTAAGGAATGAAAATCAGACTGTTGAATCCTAAACGGAATTAGAACTACCTTACAAAAGGGTCAGTTCCAAGTGGAAGAAATTTAAAATGTCTGAGTTAAATGAGCTTTTTCTCACTTTCTACTGTAATAATAAACAGTCAGTATAAAAGAATTTCATTACAGCTGGCAAGCAAATAGACGAGAATTAAAACTTGATATTTTCCATGAAGAGCAGAAACTGCAGTCTTATTTTAAATTGTTTATGAGAAAATATCAAGTTCTAACGAAGAATATGAACGAATTGCGCAAAAGCTGTTCGAAACTCTTAAGCCTCAAAAGATGCAGGGGAAAAGAAGCTAAAGCAGAAATATATGGGGGAAAAACTCCTCTTTTGCTTTGCAAGAACCATTTTTCAATATCTTTCTTTCAACGATAGTGGAATGAAACTCTTTCTTTCAGAAAACTGCGGCTTTTATTTTCTGAATACGCAACACAAAGCATTTCTTTTTCTATTCTTCCTGCGTGCGTTTTGTTGTTCGTTGGATTTATGCTTATTTCGGAGAAGGTTTTGAAGATAAAAATAAAAGATTTCGAACCTTATTTTGTTCATTTGCAACCCCTCAGTTTTTGGGACAAAAATAATGGCAGACATTTTGGAAGCTTTTGCCGTTTCTTTGAATGTCAGAAATTTGCCGTCGGTAGTTTGACAAATTCCCCTCACATCGCGAAAGACCAAAATAAAAAAATGAATGTTAATATATCCAGATTATTTTCTGCTTTTAAAAAATACACAACAGGGCAGAGAAGTCAATGATTCTATAAAATAGCTTTACAACAAGAATTGTATCATAACCCAAATTATGTAAATAGTTTTCATTATTTGTTTGTAATATAGCTTTCGTGTTTTAATTTACTTGTTTTCGTTCGCTTTGTTTCGTTTATTCACCTATTTGGGATCATTCTGTACGGCTTTTTTCTTATGCTTTCTTAATCTTTCTTAATCCAAAAGGGCAATTTGCCCAGACGGACAATTAATTTCGATGTGGCATTTTGCGTCAATTCACGATAAGCGTTGTTTCACTTTTTAAACTGTTGCCACCAAATATTATCGTCCTGTATTATATTTTATTAAATTTAAAGAAATTAAATAATGAAGAATCTGCATAAATGTATGTATTTTTTTCCATTGTGATAAAACAGCGGTATCTAGAGCCATCAAAATTTGAATAACGTAATCTTCCATTGAATACGGGTATTTGGAAGCACTAATTTGAATTTGAAATTTGTATTATTATCGATTTGTTTTATTATCGATCGAACACTGATGCTCATATTAAAACTATTTTGCAATATTGCTCTTGAACTGAATTTTATGGTTTAAGTGCGAAGAACGTGATATTTAATAAATAAAGTTAACACACAAAATGTTGTCGCCCAGTTAGTATAGTGGTTAAGAGAGTCTACTACGGTACCGTGGTTAGGGGAGCCTACTAGGTACCGAAGGGCCTGCGTTCGAATCCCGGAGAAGACATGGATGTTTGTAAATGTATAGTGTCGGTGCGGCATGGCGGCACTCTAAATATGCGGCGAACCGAAAGTCCTCTGGTGTGGATTGGTGGGTGAGGAGAGGGGTGGAAGGCCCCTGGATTCCCCCCCAGGGTGCTCTCCCTCAAAATTGGGTGTGGAAAATAGAAGTCCAACCTCTCTTAGGAGTAGGCTCTGGCCATCATTCTTCCATGTAGTAATAGACACGACAACAACAACACAAAATGTTAAAAAAAGCCCCTTTAGACGTAGTTTAAATCTGAAACCTTTCGGATTTTTATTTATTTTTTTTAATTATATTTTTATTTAATTTTCAATTTGGGACCGCTTGCTATCATTATAAATGTTTGCTTCACGTATAATATTGTGGGCCTTTTTATTCGCAATCGACTGTCGTTAGAATTGCAAAGACAGCTCAAACACAACCAGATGTGTATACGCGCTAAAACGTAGTTTTGGTTGTGGATTTTTATCGACAGTTTCGCTGGCTGAGCTGGAATCGTTTAGCCGTTTGTCAACTTGGCCGAACTCTGGAAGTTTATCATTAGCATCACTGTCACTTCCTCACTAAGATCATTATCGAGCTCAGTTTTAAGAGCATTTCTATCAAATTTACAACCAAGCTTTAAAATAATAAAAGAACATTAATTTTTTTATATGCAAACTTTAAAACCACAGATTTAAATTCCCTAAGTTTAAAAAGGAAATTGACAAAACTTTTAAACATCCTTTTAACTCTTTTACTCTTTTTGTAAATATTTATAACGTAAAAGGCTTTTAGTAAGCTTTCTTATCCTGGAAGAATAAAAATTCTTGTATGTGATATGCGAAACGTTTTCATCATTAACTAAGTTAATTTATGGTGGAATAATATTGTGACAAGTTTTATTTATTTATTTATCTATTTTCGTACCATCTAGAACTGGAATTGTGAACACCTGGTTTGAAAAGCATAGCTTTCATAGCTTTATAAGCATACGCTTTCGAGACGGAGCGTCTTAATTAAGACGTTCAGGACGGATGGGAGTCGAAAGGAATTAACTTTAGACGGAAAAAAAAGTTTACTTCCGAACGTGATTATTTTAATACTGTTTTAGATCATTACATAAGCTATGAAATATGTTAAAATTAGCGTTTAATAATCGTTTTTCTTTACGTTATATGAAAATATATGAAAAAAATTACTTACTTCGACAAATAATTTTCAGAAGCTCTATTCAAATTATTCCGAAGATTTCGATGATAAAATACATTGATAGACATTTAAAATTAATAAAAAAATACAAGAAAATTTATTTACAAGAAGTAAAAAAATCCTTCTCGTATATTGGAAGGCAGACAGTGAGTTTAGCCACTGATAAAATGCCCGTATGAGAATCTCTAGAAATATCGCAAACTCTTTAGAAAATGAACCATCACTCTCTTTCATATCACTAATTGGGTCATTTATCATTCGTCTGAGTAATAACTCTTGCTGGTCATAATAAATTGGTGTCAAGGCTTTCCGAAATAAAAGCAGTGCAAAGCTGAATAGAACCTCACATAGTAACCCTAAAAGACTCTACATAGTAGAAAAAAAAAAGGACGGGGAAATTCGAAAGGATATGGAAACGCCAATGTTTATATCACGTGACGAGTTAAAGAGACGAGCTCTGTCTGTTTATATTCTGTGCCAACACCTCACACCAACGTTACGCAGAATGTGATCATATTGATAGTCAAGCTCCTAAAGCTATTTTTAGTTCAAAAAAAGTGAACGAAGAACGCCATCTAGTGGTCTTTAAAGCGTTCCAGAACACCACAGCACGAGCGCGACCGTGAAAACGCTCTGGCACTCCAGCCTACCGTCCGAGAAATGAATGCGTTTCTTGCTGGCACTATGCGTGACAATCGGCACGAAGAAGTTAAAAAAGTAGTGTCGTTAAAAAATTTTTCAACAGAAAACAAGAAAAAATAACTAAACTGACGTCGTGATTCGAACTCACTGGAACAACAAATCTCTCCTGACATCCATCTGAACTTGTCCACAATGCACCGATTGTGACAACGATGGTTGGAACAAGCAAATTGCAAGTTCGAGGGGTGCCGTTGCAGCCAGAGTTCCGTCAGCACGCGTGGATCGAGCATTCGCCGACAATCGGTGATGAAATACACCCGCAAGCCACTTCTACCTCCATTCAGCATCATGTTCAAAACACCCTGGAAGTTCCCACATCGACCAGAACATTTGCCGTCGATTAGTCACCAGTGGCCAGCACCCGAGTCGTCCGTTAAGAAGACTGCCATTGACCCCACATTACAGACGGCAACGTCTGCAATGGTGCCAGGCTCGAGCGATATGAAGAACGGAATAGCCCAGGTTCGTGTTCTCAGATGAGTCATGCTTCTGTTTCTACAATGATAGTCGCCGCGTACGAGTGTGGCGTCGATGTGGAGGCAGTTCCAATACAGTAGCAATATGGTAGTGTGATGGATTCACGGTAGCATAATATAACACAGGTAGACACCAATGACTTTCAAGACTATTCGTCGCTGTTGTTCTAAGGATTTAAGTTTTGACACACACTGGTTTTGTAGGCAATGTTTTGTAGCGATGACAAGAGTTTCCAAGTGCAATTTTGTGCAGATGATAAAAGTTTCCAAACTCATGAATGGGGAATTTACAGTAGCGTAATATAACACTGATATACACTAATGACTGTCAAGCCCATTCGTCGTTGTTGATCTAAGAATCTGTGAAACAGTGCAATGTTTCGTGGGGATAACAAGAGTTTCCAAGACACATGAATGATCAATTTACGGTAGCGTAATATAGCACTAAAAGACATCAATACTATCAAGCCCTTTCGACGTCTTTGATCTAAGGTTTGACAGTGATTGATATGAAACAGTGGAATGTATGATGGGGGTCACAAGAGTTTCCAAGGCACATGAATAATGAATTCAAAGTAGCGTAATATAACATAACGTAAAACGTAAAAATTTCAGAAAGCTTCTGGTAAGGAGGCTTGTAATGCGAAAAAGTGAAAAGCGTACGCTATATTGATTTCTAGTGCGAAATGAATCATAACACCCGCATCAATAAGCCATTCATTTCCTTTCCTTTCTCGATATTCAAGTGATGGACCTGTGGATGAAAAATACCTATTTCCCCACAGCCGGGAGTGACAACTTTCTCCATACTTATTATTCACATTTCTTTAAGAACTAACGTTACCCTGAATCACTAACAATTAAAAGACGAATGGGAGAGTCGTCCACGCAAAAACTATTTATCATTAAAAGTTGATGAATTGCATAACTTAATGGTCTTAAAATTTTAAGAAGCAGAGACGTGTAAAGTACACCTAAATATTCTGAGGTAGGACGGCACTAAAATAAATGTTGCAGTGTATTCTGGAAAAGCGAAGGTGAAAGAAGTGGAGGTAATCTCGTCAGATTACTACTGTTATAAATATTTACAGTAAATTCCAAATTAACCATATGAGGATAAACCAGACTCAGTATTTGAAAAAGTTATTTATTACGGAATCATAGAGAAATTACTATACCAAACTACTCACTGGCGTAAAACTAAAATGTCTATAGAAAATATGAAAATCAAAAGCGAAATGCTTGGAATATCAACAGTGAGACCAGACAATGCCATAGTATTTGCAAGTGGATTTTAACAGCGCTAGGAACTAGTTTAACTATACATAATTCTCGTAATATAAGCATTACGTAACAAAAAACCGAACAGTTATATCTGACTATTTTAGAAGAGTCTGAACTCAGTGACGCTGTTTTCGAACTTTCTTGTAACAGTGTCATTGAATATTTATTAGTTTTCTTGCGAATATTCTTTTAATGCCATTTATTAGTTAGCGTTTTCATTTCCAAGAATGTTTATTCTTTTTTTAAATATGTTCTAGTTTTATTTAGAAATAGATTTACGTAATTTATCGAATTCATTCTTCAGATTAAACTATTCGGAAAATGTAGAAAGAATTGTTAATTATATTTTTCTGTTAATTATAATATGGAATTCCTCTTCCTGGTTACTTCTCTTTCCTGTGGTTCTAGAACTGCTTTCTGATTAACTGTGATTTAGAGTTAATCATGGCATTCCCGTTACAATCTCGTAAATCGGAAGTTATTTTCACGTATAATTGTGTTTACCTATTTTCTGATGCATGTTTGATTTTGATATTTCTGTTATATTCCATTACGTATTTATTGGTTAAATTTCGTATGGTAGTTTCTTGTTTATTTGTTTGTTCTATGTTCTGCTTCATCTTTACATTCCTTGAACTTAATGCAATTCATATCATTAACTGGTTTCTCATATTGCTCACCGGTTCCTAATGACAAGCATTTCTCCGGTTTGAAACTGTCAAATATCGCGAATGTTATGGAAAAGAATTTGTTGCCAAATTTCAGCAAGATTCAAAAACCTGTATTTCCTGTTTTCGTTGAATTATTTTCACAATTAAACATACTTTTTTTTCAAAATTGTACGAATAACAAAGTAATAACAGAATTTAATACATACAAATGCCATACAGAAGTTAAAGATCATCCAGATACGCACATATAACAATATAAAATTACAATAATACTAGATACAAAAAATACAAAAAGAAATACACAATGCAAAACACATCAGAAAAGCTTTTAAATGAAATGCAAACAAATATCGGAAATATTTTCTTAATTTAACGAAACTCTGGACGTTTTAAATTGCAAGATTATTATTATTTTAACAAACCATTATTATGACTTAGATCTTTACTTGACTTCTCTTTTCCGTTTCCTCATCAGAAATTTAAATAATTTAAGAGAGCGTTTAAATCGAGATTTCGGACTGTATGACACACCATGTTTCTACCTCTCGAGGTTACTAGGTTTCTCCAGTTGTGGTAATATTGTAATTATTCGACTTTGCGTTATTGCTGCCGACATTTAGTTTTTCCGCCGGTGAAGTTCTGAGCCAACTTAAAATTTAAAGTCAATTGTGTAGTCTTTAATTTCTAGGCTTAATTTGAATTTTGAATTTGACTAAACTGCATCGGCAAAAGTGGCGGCTGATAGTGTTAGCACGAGATGCGCATTCATGTTCAAGTTCTGATTTAACATAAAGGTTGAATATAAGAAGGTATTCTGATACATTATACTCAACTCAAAAATATCAACTGGGTATATTAATGTACATCATATGCGCTGTTCACATATTTGCAAAGTTCCTGTGCAATATTTGCTTGTCTCATTCATAGTAGTCACTTGTATTATTCACATATTTACCGTTCGTTTGCAGTCCACTTATGTATAGTCTGCCTGATAACTGAAGGTGACGCTGAGAAATACAAATCAATGTGTCGAGTTCGAAATTTATGTGTTTATTGAAAACATGTGCGGTTCACTTATACACAGAGCACCTTTTGTAGTGGTTACTTTGTAGAGTCATTAGGTTAATTTAGAAGCAGGAGAGATGAAAAATGAGCAATGTCCTCGCGGGGACTCGAACCACGCACCTCTCGAATACGCGTCGAGTGTGCTGACCACTACACCACAAAGGCATGCGAAGAAGGCGGGAGAAATACCTTATAACTTGTACAGAACACTTGAAGATGGTACTAGAAAATATTAAGTTCTTTATACCACCACTCAGCCACTAGATCTCTGCTGAGAGCTTTTCTAGCAGCATACTGGATTTTTTTAGGAGTATACGGAGGACATTGGCGTTTCCGGATACCCGCTTCAATAGCGCAGCACCGTATCATTACTTCCGAGTGAGAAGTATTTATTGGCTGCTCCTTTAGCTCGCCCCACCACCAATTCTCTTCCCTCTCAGTCACTTTCTCCCTCACATTCCCATCCCTGCAAGGACCTATAAACATGCCGATGGTCGATGACACACTGTACCTATTGCGATAGGCTACCTATCCCGAGGCGTACAGTAAGGCTTCGAAAACAGCAGAACAGTAGCAATGCGGAAAAAAGGTCACTTCCGATCACTACGTGTATCGGTACAAGGTAGAGCGTATTGCAAAACCTAGTGTTTCGAACTAGGCAGCATGAACGGAAGGCACGACATCTAATCCTTTAGATGTCACAAAGCTGTTCTATATTTTAAATTACCTGTGCTATAATAAGCATATTCTAACTCTCAAACAGTAACTTTACTTTCATCTCAGGAGTTAACCTAAAGCGTCATTTTGTTGTTACGATATGCACCAAATACTGTTATTAAAAACTGTGAAAGCACTTTCTTTGTTCTTAACTTGTAAGGTTTTAGTTAAACTAACCAAGTTTATTTTAATTTAAATCTTTTCTATCTCCTCTCTGCTTCAACTTCCTGTCAGAAGAAGCGCGCGTTTTTAGCTTATGCTAATTTTGAAGTTCAGCCAAGCACTATTTAAGACAGAGGTAGAAACCTCTCGGTGTGTGAGAGCTTTGCCTCAGATCACGGTCACGCTGCTCAACGTTCGCCTGACCAGCTAGCAGTTTAAATTTATAAGCCATAGTGCTTACTACGTGATTGCTTTGTAAAATAAATTAAAGTGCGGTAGTATTTAGTATACCTTGCTACGCACCCTTTTCGGTAGAGGCCAACTTCCGCGAATTGCTCTGCGAAGCAACGTTTAATTTAAGTTCTATTTTAATTCATTTAAATTTATTTGATTGTTAAGTTTGACCAAAGTGTGGTCTGTTACGTTCTGTATCTCTCCCGAATTGGGAGGTTTGTTATTAATAGTGAATTAATAAAAGAGGATTCCAAATCCCTTCACGTGCAGTTATTCTCCAGCCCAGCAGTTACATCAGAACATAGCGTACCTTCCGCTCCCTGTTCCAGTTCAGGACTTAGAACGTAAGGATAAGAACCCTTTGCAGAATTTACTATGTTCTCAAAGAATACACACAGAATGCTAAGTCCTGATAAACTAGAGTACAACATAAGTATATTTTTAAGTCTAAATAATCTAACTTTGTATATAATATTTATAGGTTTGTCTAGGCGTATCGTCTACACTTCTAATCTTCGTCAAATGTTCTTCTAATGTAACTTATACTAGATTCAGAATACATCCGCCGTGTTGGCAACCATCTTTGCACAGTTAATACTTACTCCATCGTCGGTCTGTTCTCTTCTGAAACTATTTCCTTATATTATACTATATCGTTACAATTATTATATTAATAATTATTTGATTATTACTGTAAATTTTGTTATTATATTATCACTATAATGAATTATAATAGCAACATTATTACTACAATAATTATTTATAATAATTATACAAGGATAAATAATTATCAGTACAAAAACATAAATAGTTCCGCCAAAGAGTTTAATTCTATAATTTTAGACGTAATAAAGCCTGCTTTTTAAAATAAGCGTTCATATACGTATACGTTTCACATGAAATTAATATTAATTATGAAAATTTTATTTTTTAACCTCCGACTCATGACAAATACAATCTTAACATTGTATACCTGTGAATAAGACGCGAAAAGCATCTAATGACACAAATACTAGACTAGCTCTCAAGCAGCCTGAATAATAAATGCATGGTAGCGTAACATAAAGGCAAAACGTTATCGGGGGGTTATTCGCTGGAAAATAAACCACGGATCTTTCCATTGCTAGCTCAATGGAAAATTTATGAACACATAGATATAGAAATAGATACAGATATAGTGCGAGGAAAACATGTTATTAATTTTTTACAACGAAATGTTGCCACAATTTTGGAAATACTTCCACTATGGTGTTTCAAAGTCCAAATATAAAAGTATGTTTAACATGGCCATGAGACATTAACTTATTATACATTCCAACAGATATACCTCGTCATCTGTAATGGTAATGATCGCGCTCAGAACGGATCAATATCAACAAATGGATAATTACCACCGCAGAAGTCTTTTCAAACACGGAATTGCCATCAGCACCACTTGAAAACCAATTCCGACAAATGAGTCAAGGCTGCCCAGATGTCAAATCGGTCAGAGGTCAAATACGTTACAGACCTCTCGAATTTTTTTATGCTGCCCGTCGCCGATGGCAGATATTACTGCAAAGGCTTCTGTTTGAAAATTGTTTAAACTCGCTTTCGCTATAAACTAAATAATAAAAGCAGTATCCGCTGCTATGAAGTAAATTAAACTTAGAAAGAGAAGATCGATAGTCATCTCCTTTTTTATATGTGTTGTTGCTGCTGCTATTGTCCTAAATACGCTTGCAATTTAATGCATTCGTCAGGATTAGCCAAAACATCGGTCGTTCAACCATCTCATTACCGAGAACGTGCCTCAGAATACATCACTGTGGACGACGTAATTCCACTTGCAAGAGAGGTGTAGCTCAGTCCTAACTTTATTGGACAACACTCAAAGTTACGATTCAAGGGTCTTCTCCCCTCCTTTAACCATTACTTTATGGAAAGGATTTTTGGCTTGATAGTATACAGGGTGAACTTGAAAAGATGGGCAAAACTTCACGGGGTGATAGACACCAGACGTACAAGGAATATACACTGGTGTCCAAAAGTTAAGCATAAATTGTAAAATGCGAAAAACATGGAGTAAATATTCGTAAAATTATTCCAAATTTCTTGCGGATATTAATTGGGTGAAGAAGGAACATTCGGTTTATGCAAAACTTTTCAGTCGACTACGTCCTGCGCGAAACACCTGCGCATGTCGGAACGCAGAGAAACCGATTCACACAGCATAGGCAATTCAGACAAGTTTCGGGCAACTGCTGTGCGAAAGAACGTTGTTAACCATCAAACAAGGTGAATGATGGCACAAAGACGCCAATTGGAGATGTTGGCAAAAGGAAGAATCGTTGGAATGCTGGAATCCGGACGATCACAAACCGAAGTGTCTCGAATTCTGAATGTGAACCAGTCTGTGATCTCAAGACTGTGGCAGAGGTTTCAAAGAACGGGAGATGTTACCCGACGACCAGTATCAGGTCGACCAAGAGTCACAACCCCTCGCCAAGACCGATATCTTTTAATAAGTGCGCGACGTCAGAGGAGCAGTACTGCCAGAGCACTGGGTTCGGCGCTCACAGTCGCCACAGGAATACGAATTTCGAGACAAACTGTTCACAGAAGACTCAATCATGCTGGCCTGTATGCCGGAAGACCAGCAGTTTGCATTCCCCTCACGTCTGCGCATAAACGCGCTCGTTTGAACTGGAGTTTGAAACATCAACATTGGAGTGTGGGAGAGTGGGCCAATGTGATGTTCAGTGACGAATCCCGGTTTAGTCTGATTACTGATTCTCGTCCTGTAACGATATGGAGAGAACGTGACACGTTTTGAACCAAGAAACATATCGGAAAGACATCATTTTCCGTCAAGGGGTGTAATGGTATGGGCAGGCATCATGATGGACGGCCGCGCAGACCTCCATTTCTTTGATACGGGGTCTGTGACTGGTCAAAGATACAGAGATGAAGTTCTTGAGCCTTATGTTCGCTTGTTTCGAGGTGCTGTCGGTCCTGACTTCATATTCAGTGATGATAATGCGCCATGTCACCGAGCGGTGCTGGTTGATGACTTCCTTGAAACGGAAAACATCCAACGCATGTCGTGGCCTGCGAACTCCCCTGATTTAAATCCTATAGAGCATGTATGGGATATGTTCGAGAGACAAATTGCAGCCCTTTCCCACCCACCAAGCTCCGTTACAGATCTGAAGAGAACTCTTCAAGAAGCCTGGAACCATTTGAGCCCAGAACTCATTCATCATCTCATAGCAAGTATGGTAAATCGCTGTGCAGCGTGCCTGGCTGTCAGAGGTGACCACGCCTTATTAAACTGCAGCATCAGTAATTTATTTAATGTTTTCTTTCATTTTTTATTTAAAGTGTGAACCCTTGCTATTCTCAGTTTTCTTTCAAACTGCTACTTTGGATAATAAAATTAATTATTATCGTTCTTTTGATTTGCTTCCTTATTTTATCACCCTTTTATACTTGCATATTACGTTTCCCGCCATTCTGATTTATAGTTCCTTCTTTATTCACATAATTATCAATTATGCTTAACTTTTGGACACCAGTGTACGTCATATAAAGTCTGGGGAAAAGCAAACGACGAGCTGCTCGGTAGCATCGTAAACGCTACAGAAAGAGTTGGTCTTCGCACCCAATGCCATTTTCTACCGTGGATTGCCGAGAGGCTTGGCTGGTTATACGAACTACGAAGTTTTCAGGGCAATAGATTAATCAAGCTGTTCCATAGCTTAGCCAAAGGGATCACCGGTGATCTCTTGTGTTTGAACTTTTTCCTGTCGGGCATATGAAAAGCTTTATCTATGACTGCCTCTTTGAAACCATTATGGACCTAGTCGCCAGGATCGCCACTGTTACCGGCGGTACTCAAGAAATGGTGTCTTCCGAAATGTGCCTCAGTCCCTATCCCGCAGGTGTGAAGCTTGCGTTACAGCTGGCGGAAGGTTTTTTGAGAAAGTTCTTTGAGCATGTACACTGCGCAAATAATAATAATAATAGTAATAATAAAATAAATTGGACAGTTCTTATATCTCCCGTTCTACTGGGCCTATTGACGAAATTCAACTTGCCTTTTTCAGTGTCTCGAAAGCGCGACTTTGGTACGTATTATATTTATATATAGCATTGTTTTAATACAGGTATTTTGACAGAAAATCGGACTTTTTCTGAAATGACATGACAACTTTTTTCCATAAGCGCACGC
>KK120754.1:338915-358944 GCA_000611955.2 Stegodyphus mimosarum | reverse complement strand
TATATATATATATATATATATATATATATATATACAGGTTCGTAATGGATTGAATGAACAAGTCGTTAAAAAGTTAATAAAATTTATTCCTTTCACAAGAAATCAAACGAAATACTGAAATACTTCCTCAGAGATATTCGTACAATATCACAATATCTCAAACTTTAAACAGAACTCAATTCAAAACAAAGAAACTAATTGGATCTCACAGCGAATTCACTATAATCAAATAACCAATAATAAGTGAACAATACAGTTCGCTTAAAGCAACAACACCTGAGCTGAAGTGTTTCAATTCAGTTTTTATAAGCTTTTTAATTATTCACGAGAACATTCTGGTAAAATCTATTTATATATTTTCTCGAGTTTTTTGAATGGTAACAGCAATTACGAGATAGTTTTTTGTTAAATATTAAATGCACGCGCTCTTGTGTTTTTACTTTTCCGACGTAGCATTTTCTTCAAATTCGTCTGCGTTGCACTGGAAAATAAAACAATTTTAATTACAATTCTAAATAAATACGAAATCCGTAACACTATATAAATGAAGTGGCACTAAAGGTGATTGAATTCGTCTTCTTTTGAGTTATTTAAATTTCATAAAATATTTGAATTTGGGTATGCTTGTTTAAAAGTTTTGGTTTTAAGAATTTTAAAAATTCCTTGTTGCTATGGTAGGATTATTTGAAATGTATTCATTATGAATTTCAATTTTCGCCTTTGTGAAGAAGTAGAACTAAATTCCTTACTTTATGCCTTTACTGACATTTTGTCAGCAGCTTAAAGCGCGAAAATACTAGGAATATTTATATTTTGTTTTTAAAAAAATGTTTTGTAATTATGAAATATAAATACACACACATTTCATTATAGTTGTTTCCTAATATTTATTGGGAAGTATTAGCAGACGTTACAAAACCATACGAAAGTTAATGATTGCTAGAGTCAACATAAATTTTTTCGCATAGAATTTCGCTTCGCATCTGACAATAAAAGACGACCTATTTCAGAAAATATCCTTCTCTAGAATTTGCAAATCCTTTTGCTTGGAGAAATAAATCAATTATTTTTCAAGGAAAGTACTTCTCTCGTGAACTTTTATTCTCGCGATAAGTTTTTTTTTCCCTTCCGTCGTCAGAAATTTTTTTTTGGAATTTAAATTCTAATCTGCATTTAGATTTACCAAATCTTAGCTAACGTTACTTCCTTGCTTCGGCATTGATCGTTGAAGACTAGAAAAACGTTACAAGTATTTCGTTTGTTTTAAACTTGTGGGGAGAGGGGAGATGTCAATTAATTGCAGCAAAAATATTCTGATAGACGGGAAAGTGTTAGGGACTCTGATTGTCGTACTGAAGGGGCCGGGGTTCGAATCTCGGAGAAGGCATGATTGTAAATTATTTGTCTCTTCATAGGAGGCAACGGTTGTTCACCTTTTAAGTGCCTGCACAGTAAAATAACCACAGCTTCTGTCCTTAGTAGCAGCCAACGCTTATAACTGCTAGTGCACGCCACTGGAAGTTTTAAAAAAAGTTTTATATAGGCACAAAAAGGACTCCATGAATCGTATTTTCATTAATGTAACCTCACATCCTCGTTATTCTCATGTTCAACATTTAGGAGATGTTTCAGATAGAAAGTTCATATATGAATCAATATACTACAGATAATTATATTACGGACAAAGGTCATAAAACATTTTATAAATGTTCATTCACCAACACCTCGCAAGTCGTGACTGAATATCGATGCTAAAACGACAACTTTTCTTAACATTAATCAAACCGATTTTGCTTTACGACGTTCCTGCGTAGTCAGCCGCGTCAAAAAGTTATAAAATTCAGCTGCAGGCTTTCTAGAATAAGTTTCTGACTTTTCACTAATGCTTCATGGTTCTTCAGGAGCTGAACAATGGACAAAGATTTCAAAATTATTTTCATGAAATTTTTAATTAGTCCAAACGGATTTAGTCCCGAAGGACTATTACTTTCGTTTTGCGATTTTGCGTCGATTCACTCTGAATGCCCGTTTCACTTTTCAAATTGTTGCCACTAAATGTTATCGCTCTGCATTAAATTTTAAAAAATGAAAAATCTGCATAAATGTATGCATGTTTTTTTTATTTTTATTTTTTTTTTTTTTTTTTGACGTAGCTTTCTCTTCAAAAATCGTCTGCGTGCGTTGCACGGGAAAATAAAAAGGAATTTTAATTACAGTTCTAAATAAATAGCCAAATAAATGTGAAATTCGTAACAATATTCTCTAAAACTTTAACGAATTTTTCATTAACAAACTCAAAGATTTCAAAGCCAGCAATACCAACGTTGTACAGAAAAACATTTTTATCTCCAGCGCGTGAGAGCGTGTACCGAAATTTCTAAAGATATGCTCAATTTAAAATTATTTTGCGATATTGCTGTTGAACTGAATTTTATGGTTTAAGTGCGAAGAACATGGTATTTAACAAATAAAGGTAACACACAAAATGTTAAATAAACGTCCCTTTGGACGTAATTTAAAATCTGAAACATTTCAGATTTTTTGTTGTTTTTTTATTTAATTTCAAGATTTTATGATTATTGTGAAAATCATCATTTTGATAGCACTCTGGCCATATAAAATAATCTAGTTCCTACTAATGAAGCTGGCGACTTCTCGCACAGGCGTGAAAAAGTATCAGCACAGAAGAAGGGTGAAAATAACCCTTCATTATTTTCAACTCTGAATAGAAAGGCACGTACTTCGTGCTTTACAATAACACCGACAACTTGCGGTGGAAACTAAGAATTTGTAACACAGTAAATTCAAGTCTAAAACGGGGACTGCTGGACTAGCACTTTAAGTTACGGTTAAACTAGGTTGACTCGACAACCTAAACAGGCGTGATAATTATGCAAATGGCCAAAAGACGTTTCAGCGTAACAGCAAGGTCAGAAATGAAACGCGTGCTGGCTAGCGAAAACACGCTCTGAATAAACTCCAAGATTCAATCTTTTAAATGCTCACTTCACTTGACCTTAAATTTACATCCTGGCTAGGAAATACAAGGAGAAGGATTTCAGCAAAGATATCAAAAACTTGAATAATACGTTAGTTGAACTAAAGGAAGTCCCTACAGCACTAACTTCATGATTATACGATATGACCGTTACTTGTTACTACACTGCTCGACACTGAAAATGCAACACCAAGAAAGAGTGGTCAGAAAGTGATGAAATTTAGAAAAAAGACAGAGACAGCAAGCAGCAATAAGTGATCTTTATTTCAAAATGATAGTCAGAATACAGAGCGAGAACGGCGTCGGCTCAGTAGGATGTAGGACCACCGCGGACAGCGATGCACGAAGAAACACGTCTAGGCATAGAGTTAATAAGAATGCGGATGGTGTCCTGAAGGATGGCTCTCTATTACCTTTCAACCATTTGCCACAGTTCGTCTTCTGAACGACGCAGGGGCAGAGTCTGCAAACGGCGTCCAATCACATCCCACATATGTTCGATTGGTGACACGTCAGGAGAGTACGGTGGCCAGGGAAGCATCTGTATACCTTGCAAAGCATGTTGGCACATGCGAGCACTGTGTAGTCGGGCGTTATCCTTTGCATTAGGCAGTCCTTGAAGGTAGGGGATTACCACTGGCCGCAGTACATTATCCAAGTGTCGTTGGGCCGTCATAGTGCCCTGAATACGAACTAGAGGTGACCTGGAATCGTAGGCAATAGCACCCCAAAACGTTGTGCCACGTTGTCGCACGGTGGGGCTTTCCACAGTTACTGCCGGATTAGATCTGTCTCCACGTGGACACCACACACGTATGCGGCGACTGTCACTGGATAAACAGAAGCGTAACTCATCTGAGAACACGACGTTTCGCCATTCTGTCATCCACATCGCTCCAGTCCGGCGCCATTCTAAACGTTGGCGTCTATGCTGTGGGGTCAATGGCATTTTTCTTAACGGACGCCGTGAGTGCAGACCACGTTCAACCAATCGACGGGAAATTGTTCTGGTCGACCGGGAACATCCAGGGTATCTTGCACATGCTGCAGAATCGCGGTACAAGTGACCTGCTCGACCGCCACAGCTTATCGGCGGATGTGTCGATCCACGCGTGCTGACGTCACTCTGGTTGCACCTGCACCCCTCCTTCTTCCCACATTTCCTTGTTCCAATCATGTTCGCCATAGCCGATGCACCGTGCTCGCATCCATGTGGGTATCAGCTGCAATCTGACGTAAGGACCAACCCGCCCTTCTCAGTCCGATCACCATACCCCTCCTAAAATCGTCTATCTGCTGGAAGTGCTTTCATTCACGGCGGCCTGGCATTCTCTCCTGTTACACGTATCCTGCGGGACAAAAACCGACTTTCTTCTATAATTCGTCTGCCAGAAATAACGACACGAATATTGCCCTTTCTGTACGTTCCTTCCCTTATATCTTACTTCACGTGCGTCGGAGAGCTGCGCATTTCACATCATTCGCATAACTCAGTGGCGTGCGTCTACTCTAAAATTTGCATAAATTTCTGACCACTCCTTCTTGGTGTTGCGTTTTTCAATGTCGAGCAGTGTATATAAAAGTTAACAAGGAGCATTATTTTATTCCAATAAATGGTAACAGTTTCATGCCCTTATGGCAATGTTTCGGCATGTAGCTTCTAATTAATAAACATTACAGGACAAACAAGGAAACAAGTGATCTTGGTCTGAAAAACCTGTCTAAAGAATGACTGATATCTGACATCGAAATTTTCATTCGCGATTGATTTTCATTCTTATTTCAAGTATTTGTTTACAGGTTGTTAAGGCTTCAGCTGTTATGCATTATTGGCGAAAAGAAAAAAAATGCTTTGGGTTAATGTTGCGCATGACGAAAAATGTGAAACTTCCACGCCTCCGCCAAACTCAAAATCAATGTTTAGTGATCTTATGCAGCAAAGTATGCTAAAAGGCCTTGTAAACTGAATGTTCCTTTACAAAATTATACGGCGTATTACTCCAGTGTTTTTGTTTTTGTTTTTCTTTGTGTTAGATGGTCCTGTCCTCTTTTAGCCATAAGGCCGTTTATTCGGCTAGGGGGGCTGAGGGCTTCGCTCTTTATATTTACATTTACGGCGTATTACTGTAAGAATGCTACAAAATAAAGGATTCAGTAAACAAGCAGGCCACGTTTGGTTCTCCTCATTCAAGTCGTGCATTACGGCTTAGAAACTCTGATGGTATATTCAAGACCTAGATTTCTACCAATCTCGAGCAAGAATCGAGTTTCGTATACTTGAATTCTTCGCGCCTTTATTGTCGTTCAATTCTCTCGAATCCTAACTTAAATAAAGTTTAATATTTCAATTCAAAATTTTGAAAGAATTAACTTCTCGTTCAATATACAACTTGATATCCAACAGAAAAAATCGATTATTTAAAAGCAAACAGAAGGACAAGACTGTTACAAATGACCCCGGTCCACAGAAACTGAATGAAGATTTGCAATTTCACTCGTACTTTATTTTCAAAATATCACCAACTTGCGGCGGCTCTGAGTGACACACTCTTAATTTTCTAGAGTTTAATTTAGTTAGTTTCTGGAGTTTAATTAATTTTTTGAAGTTTTCTTAATTGAGTTTAGTTATTACCCTCATAATTTCTTATTCTTAATAACTTTTCATGTTGAATGCGTCTGTATTTGCATTACGACAAGTATACATGTATTTTAGCATTTACATGCTGTACCCAACCCATGTTTGGATACATTTTGAAGTATTGTAGCGTAATAATTTACATTATGTACGACCCATGTTTGGATGCATTTTGGAGTATATTAATATATACTCCAAATTATATATTAAACTTTATTTAAGTTAGGATTGTAGCGTAATAATTTACATTATAACGCCACAATACTCCAAACTTGCCAGAAGAGTCATTAAAAGAAAGGCCGAAGACATTTGTAAACCATAAAACTAACTTTATTTTAAATTAAAAGGTAAAATAGAAAATTAAATATATGATGTTAAGTCTATGTCAAATGTCATGAACCACCCGGAAGTGGAAGGCAGTGTCTCGGCGAAAAATTAAAGTTTTTATATTTGCGCTCTAACGAATGCGCGCGTATAGCGAACATGAATACTGCATGCAAATGTTAAAATACAAATATTATTCTTGTCGGAATGCAAATACTCCACATGTCTTTGTGTTAACGTTAAAATCTTAATGTTTCTTCCGTTTTTAATAATAACAATAATATAATTAAAAGCAAATCTGAAAGTTTTCAGATTTTATATTACGCCCAAAGAGACGTTGTTTTAACGTTTTGTGTATTACCTTTATTTATTAAATATGTTCTTCGCATTTAAGCCATAAAACTCAATTCAACAGCAATATCAGAAAATATTTAAAAGAGCATATCTTTAGAATTTCCGATACACAGTCTCGTGTGCTAGAGATAAAAATGTTTTCATTTTTTCGTGCAGTGTTGCCATTGCTCGCGTTGAAATCGTTGAGTTTCTTAATCAAAAGCTCATAAATGCTTTACAAAATACACTCACTTCCAAACGTTATGCACGGAGAGGAAAACGCTAGTTTCCGAAAGCCAATCTGAATTGAACAGAATGCAATTCGCTGCAGAGGTAGATGGAAGTATGCAAATATGTTAGGTAACAGTCAATCGCGCTTTCATGTCAAGAAATATGCAAAAAAGGCTGTCTTATAAGAAGCCAGCTTTCAGAAGGGTTACAGAAGTTGATTGTAAGTGCAGATAGAAGGTGCTTAAAACTTTCGTACAATTTGTTTTCAAGACATACGTGTTTCTATGACTTCCAGAAGACGAATGGAAGATTCTGAGCGCTGGCGTGCTGTGGGGCGCATTGAAGCAGGGCAGTCGATCACAGATGTTGGTCTTTTCTTCGGTTTTCATCATTCTGTAATTTCCTACCTCGAGCTTGTGTTCCTCTATCCGTCCAATTAAGAGGGGCACGATTACAGTGGTACCGGGAACATGTCAATTGGAATGTGTCTGATGGGCAATGTCATGTTTACTGATGAGTCAAGATTTGCTCTGGAGCCAGATGAGAAGCGTATAAGGATATGACGTGAACAACGAACACGCAATCAGTCCCAAAACATCACCGAACATCACGCATTCCACGGCGGAAGCATTATGATGTGGTCAAGGATTTCATTAGGATGCCGCACCGACCTGCACACCTTTAAACTTGGTTCTTTGACGTCTGTCCGGTAACGAGATGAAGTCCTAGAACCCATTGTGAGATTGTACGCTGCAACAGTTGGCCCTACTTTTGTTTTACTAGACGATAACGCACGTCCCCATAGAACTGACATCATCGATGACTACCTGGAGAGTGAAGGGATTGCGCTTAAGGCATGGCCACATATTCGCCCGACCTTAATCCCATTGAAAATCTTTGGGATGCTCTCGGCCATGCTGTATCTTCACGTTTCCTACCTCCAGCCACTCTTATTGAGCTGGAAACTGCTCTACAAGACGAATGGTCATTGCTTAATTCTGCGGTGGTTGACCACCTAATTGAAAGCATGGCCACAAGGTGTAAACTTTGTATACAGATGACGGGGATCACATACCCTATTAATGTCCTTTTTTTCATTTTATGCTGTTTATTTTCACTTTATACATAATTCTGTTTAAGTCTCCAGTATGTCATTATCTGATAACTTACAAAAATTTAATATTGATAATTTTGTATATAATTTTTTATTTTGTTTTATGCATAAATATATATGCTACTTTCCTGCCGAATTTTGTGTCAATCAAAGCACTATTTGTTGAGTTTTTCGCATTTTACATCTTCGTGCTTAACTGCTGGAAGTGACTGTATGAAATAGATAATAAAACAAATTCCAAATTTGGGCTTTCAGATGCCCATATTCGGGTGGAGAACGTACTTTATTAAAAAATGGATGGCTACCGTACCGTTGTTTTATCACAATGCGAGAAACATACATGCATTTATGCAGATTCTTTATTACTTAATTTCTTTGAATAAAATGCAGGGCTCTAATACTTGGGAGCAGCAATTTAAAGCGTGATTCACCGTTTGTAATGAATCAAAACAAAATTAATAGGCTTGTCGGCCAATTGTCCCTTTGGGCTAAGAATAACAATAAAGGAAATAATATTGCTTTCTTTTAAAAAAGAATTTGGAGAGATATAAAAAGCTTGATTTACTAAAATATTTTTCCTGATTTAATATAAAGAAAATAATCTCATAGTTTAAGAGATTAAACTATGTGCTACCGCCGTAGTCGGTATAGTGGTCAGCAAAATTTGACTGTTAGGGTTGGGATTTCAACTTTCGCCTAAGGTTATAAGGTATTTTTCTCGCCTTCTTAGGATCCCTTCGTTGTGTAATGGCCAGCACACTCGGTGCGTATTCGAGAGGTCCAGGTTCGAGTGCCGGCGAAGGCATTGCTTATTTTTTTACGTCATCCGCATCGAAAAAACTACTGACTCTACAGTGGCGACCGAACTAAAAGGTGGTGGATGATTGATTCTCCACCACCAGGATTAGGCGACTGGGTCTCCTAATCCCAAGTCGCTCTTTAAAACGGGAAGTATATAACGTATTTCTCCCGCCTTCTTTGCATGCCTTCGTGGTGTAGTGGTCAGCATGCTCGGCGCGTATTGGAGATGTCCGAGGTTTGAGTCCCAGCGCAGGCATTGCTCATTTTTCGGGTCGTCCGACTTCAAAATATCCTAAAACTCTACAAAGTTTGTTTGTGTGTGTGCTGCCTTTTCCCGCTTTTTCTTGAGGATGCAACATTAACCATCGCCCTTCATAAAAGTATTGATGGATTTTTAAAATAGATATTTTTACATCTGTCCTACATGGAAAATAAAATTCTGATTCCCCTTTCACGGATACATTTTAATATTAAGCAAAATATTTTGTACCCTTTTTACCCTTTTTGTAAAAAGGATTCTACAGATTCAAGATTCGAAAAATTCAAGAAAAATGAAACGTTTTAGGAATTCGGGTTCCAGAAAATTATAAGGTATTTCTCCCGCCTTCTTGCCATGTCTTTGTGGTGTAGTGGTCAGCACGCTCGGCGCGTATTCGAGAGGTCCATGTTCGAGTCGCGGTGAGGGCATTGGACATTTACTAAAAAATATTCTAATAGCTCTAAAGTGGCGCCCGAACCAAAAAAAGGTGGTTGGTGATAATTCTCCACCACCAGGATTTGGCGATTGTGTCCCCTAATCTCTAATCGCCCTGTAAAACAAGGTTTCATCACATCTCTATTAGAAAGTGCATTACAATATTTGTTGTTGTTATTATTGACTTTAGACATTCTAATGCTTAAACGAATTTTTTTATATACAACAAAGCGAGTACTGGTATACACAGCACAAACCTGCAGTACGTACGTATATGCGTGTATATTTCTGACAGCTAACACATGAGAATTTGAAATGCATATATGACTTTTTAAAACATAGAATATTTCACTGATACGCGTACTCAAAACAGCATTTTCGGGTTATTGATTGTACTGTGTTGTGTTCGCTTTTAATGATGTTCTACCTGTAAACCCTTTCGCAAAGACAATTTTAAAATAAATATAAATAACTGCATTAAAATAACTGTCATTTACAATTCCAGAGTGCATACCAAAACTTCGGCAAAAAATTATTTGTTATATATTATTTACTTCTTCGATGAATACGTCTTTTGCAAGAGTTTTTGTGGACTGGATTTGCACCTCTTTTGCTCCGAGTCTCTCCTGTAACAGGAGAGTTCTAATTTACAATTCAATCTAAATCCTCTACATGGAGAATTTCACTGCTCCAGGGCACTGTATCAGTTAAACTTCGAAATGGAAACTTCTGTTGCCGCATCTTCAAATATCTGGCTACAGACTAGAATTCGTCCTTGCAGTTAAGTATCCTTATAACTGCATGAAATGAGAAGGTTTTGCCGAAGGATAGAAGAAAGTGTGCTCAAAAGCTTTACTTTTGGGATATCTTTCTTGACAGCTCGACGAATGAGAATAATATATCGGTAATATATTATTCTAATACTATGTATGCTACATTCGAATAATATATATTGCAGTAATAAAATACAGATTAAATTTTCAGCAGCATACAGCGCGAAAATAATATTGGCATATTTGGTAATAGTTCGTTACAGCGGCGTCAGTTAAAAATGCGCTACTTTTTTTGCCGCCAATTTTTGCCTAGTATAAAATTATGAAATAATCATAGAGTTCAAAAGACTTAAAAAAATCAGTTTTGTAAAAGATAATTTTTTTTAAATTTCTTAATTCTTTAAGGCAGTAAATTTTTCTTTTCAGTTTTTTAATTTAGAATATTTAAAGCATAAACAAAACATAACATTACAAAACGAAATTCAATCTTAACAGGTGGCATCAAATTACAAATATCATTCAATATTTCAGGAAGAATTTCAGTTTTCGAATATCAAGGCAGTCAGCAATGTTTTGCATGGCAGTCAGCAATGTTGTAGCACGACGATCGGGCGACCAGAAAACATTCTTTGCTTTCCCGGCATAAAGCCCCCGAATACCCATTGTTCCGGAAGAACACGTCCAACATTTTGTGTGTATGTGCGTGATAAGACTTTAAAGTAGCTATTCCAATCTACTGTCATTGACTGACTTCTAAATGAAGTTAGCAAAATTCAATCGACATCAATCCTTGACACCACAGATAGATAAAACGAAGGCATTGAGGAAAGAAAGTTGCGAGCCTTCAAACCATGTTTTGGTTCTCAATTCTTTCTTTTTTACAGCATGAACATACGTAACAACGTCCGCAAAGGAACTTTGTTTGAGTCAAACGTTAACTCCATCGGATGATTTTTGAGAACCAAAACAACTGCTATGAATTATTCCTTGGTCCTGAAGGAATCTTATGGCAGCCTTTTCATCATTAGGTAATTGCCAAATTGTGTACTCTATGGTACTAAAATAATGGCGAAATATGGCAAAAAAATAACTTGATGACATTTCAATCGAAAACTAGAAATCTCGAGCCTCGATATTTTAAACGTTAAATTCGTGAGCTACGATATGTGACATGTTGCTAAACATGTTGCTGTAACATTGTTTTCATCTCATTTTTTCTTTAATTTTAACTGACGCCGCTCTAACGGAACAGTACCGGATATTTTTAATTCAAAATAAGTTTGTGGTTCTTTAATATTAAAATAATAGCATACATTCGAATAATACAAGCTCATCCGTATTGAAATAAATGTTTAAAATATTTTTTGATACCCACACACTCCGTTTACATTACGCACTCTGTTTACACATCAAACATCCTTGCTTACATTCTGTTTTATGTATTTTTGTAATACTATGAACTGCTATTCTTTACGTTTTACTTATTCACTGTATTTGGTACTCTTCTGTTATCAGCACCAGATTTAGAAATGTTTGTATATATGCATGTATGGATGGACGGATGTGTTCATGTATGCATGTGTATATGTGTGTACATAGGTAGTATGCGTATGTGTACGCACACACATATATGCACATGCATACATACGTACATTTCTGCATCCGGTACCGATAACAGAAGAGAACCCTGTATTTTGTGTTATGATTTCATGCTTATTTATTGTTTATTTCAACTTTCAACTTGTGGCCGTTTTCAAATGTTTATGAGTATTTTATCATTACGTTGTTGATCTTTCAATTTCAGTCGATTGACGTCCGTTTGGAGACATTCTTTAGCTAACAACAACTTTATGATCTGTAACTCATTCAAAGTGTCGTATTTACTTAGTGTTTTGGTAATGAAAGGCAAAGAGCTGACGGTATTTCGTCTGTCAGTCAAGAACTATATATTAGAATTCAGACTGAATAAAACAGTATTTAACCATAAAACAGTCTGCTTTATAAAATTAGCAAATCAACAACCTTGTGTTTGGCGCAGATTTTAATCAAGACTCTATCGATATCGAGGGCAAACAGGGCTTCATCAAGAGCAAAGAAATCTATCCAGTCTGTTATATGTTAATAGAAAAACTTCATCAAAGCTATCCATCTTAATTCGGAATGCTGGCGATAATATACAAGGCAAAAATAGTTAAAAATTTAGAAGTCACCTTGCTAGAGAAAGGTAAAATCTTGGACTATTTTAAGACTTAATATTACTTCCTTGTACGAAGTAAAGAGGAAGTATTGTAACTGCGAAAATTTCGCGTACCATATTTCAACGAAAATATCCATTTTGTCGGCTATAGAATGCAATTTAACAATGTTTTTACTGGACATCTGTACGTAAGGACAGAATAATGGGCGCTAATTTCTCAGAAAATTATAAAACTGATTTAAAATGGATTCTGAAAAGAATTTTTCCGTGGCGTCTGTGCGTAGGTACGTATGTATACATGTATCTTGTGTAACTCAAAAACGAGTAGCCTCAGAAAGTTGAAATTTTGTAAATAGGACTATTATAACATGCAGATGTGCATCTCCTATTTTGGTTGCAATTGGCCACACCAAAAGTATATAAATATATGTATATATATATCCACTCTATTACTCGGCTCAATGAGCTCAGATTCTTTATTCTTATATGTTTATAATTTGTGCATTTTTTGCTTTGAAAATGATTGAATTATGTATGCTGTTCTTGTTTTCCGGTACAGGTTTTTATGCTTTTATCTGCATGAAATAATAATAATATAAATGTTATATAAAATATAAAATATGTATATTCATGCAGATAAATAAATAATTTATCTGCATGAATTAATTTTTAATCTGCATGAAATATATAAAGTTATCAACAATTTAAAACTTGTTTAAGTGCGACTAAGCCCAATTATTTTTAGCATAGCAACCATATTTGTTTACATTTGAAACTTACCAGAATAGTACAATTTAATTCCAATCTAGAGACACTAAGCTTCTAAACAACAAAGATAACGCCTTCTTTTATTATTTGCGAATTAAATTATCTTTACTCCATTCTGGAATTATCATTTAAGTTATTAAATTATTCCATATATTGACTTGGGATTGCGTTCACAAAAAATTAGTCATTTTCTACGCCTTCAGTGTCTTTTTGCCCAGTGAGAAGAAAAGTAAACTTTCAATTTTGTGCTCCAAAAAAATCTGTCTTATTGCCCGCTGACCCAATTGCTTGTTTTCGCGTAGAAACTGTAATTTTAATTGTAAATTTTTTTAAATTGTTTTAACTGCATTTGGTGTCTTATGGTTTTTTATATTTTAAAATTTTTTATATAGGTATTTCGAGTTTATAGGTATTTTTGCCTTGTCACGTAGTGAGAACTGAATTAATTGAATGATAAATAAATCTCTAATGAAATTCCAGGAAATAAGTTTAAATGAAAGGCAGGAAAAAATGCGTAATGCGGCATTGAACAATATTCTTTCATAACAATCAAATTTTATATCAAATGGAACATATTCATCCGCATATTCTTTGACAGTTGAATTGGGCAGCCAAGAATATTGGCTATTTCTTAGTTGTTCAGTACCTGTCAGTTCTGTAGTTTATGTCTGTTCCTCAAAGGAAAACCTAAAAATCATTAAGGATATGCTATAGGTCGATTTAGTGATCACGAATCTAAGATGTCAACCCCAAGATCTACATGAATCCTGACAGTCAAGTTACAAACATCTTTAGTAGAGTGTTTCTAAATTCTGTGATCATTTACTTTATGTTGTACAAGCATTTAAACTTTTTGGAGACGTGAGAAAAATCTACTATGTCCTTCGCAGTGATTCGAACTTCGATCTTCTAACTGTCAGCCTATCATGCTACAAGAATTATAATTTATCTTTCATGAAGCCAGATGAATAACGAGATTTCCAAATTATTGTAACTCGACGGGATATAACATCTTTAATTCGTTTTTAAAATTAAATCTGCTCAGGAAACTCAGCAATTCAAACACGCGTGTGAACAACATCAATTTTTATTTTACTTTTGACATTGTAAATGTTGTCTCTTCGAAATTTCTTCACCGTTACGTTAAGCTATCATTTACGCAATTTTATAAACGTTGCCACCACGCTGTGCATAATGCCTTGAACTTCATTCTCCCTTTAAGGTAGAAAAGTATACTGATTATGGTTCTTATTTTAGGTAACATAAAATATTTATTTCATATTTCAAATGTTAACTGCACTATTCAAAGAAATGAGAGATTTCAAGTAATAAATGGTTTCCTTAATAATACAAAATTCTTTTCTTTTTTTACTTTCTAATAAAATATACTTGATTAATTTCATTTACATATGTTCAATTTACGATATATGCAATTAATATCTTTATGTGTATTTGCAGCTCTGTGTTAATTAGTGAAACACAGTTCTAATCAAATATAACATGCAGCTCGCTATATTCTATTTTTTATTTTGTAAATTCTCTGTTTACAAATTTGTTAGCTAGAGGAAACTACTACTGAACTTTGAACTTATTTCATTAGAGAAAAACTTAACAAATGTACGCCAACAAAATTCTTTCTTAATTTATAACCCAAATTAATGATTTTGATGTCACGTCAAATGGCAACACCCTGAAACAAGTAAAACTGTATTTCGCCGACTGTAAAGTGTAAAATTATAACATTCTTTTTTGCAGGCCACATGAACAACAAGTTAGAAGCCTAATATCTGATGTATTGTAAAAATTTTCAGCTCAAGTGGGCAATAAATGGCATAGTAGCTAAAAAAAAAAGTCTGATCTGTACACCACACGCCTTCCATGTATGGAATATTAAATTATACGCATTTTGCATTTCATTTAAATTCATTGGATTGAGTTAAATCTACTTCGTCCATAGCGCCTAAACCACAATAGAATAAATGCACTCTTTAAAATTCACTATAAATGTTTACTATAGCGACATTCTGGTGCTACGTTCACTCAACATTGTTACATCTCATTCATTTTACAACAGAGAATGTATAAAAATTATGTATATCATCTGAAGAATTACCTAATTGTTGCCACATGTTTTATTCAAATAATATAATAAAACTAAAACGACGTGTAAAAGAAATTTAACAAACAAACAAAAAAAGAAACTGTTTTTCACAGACGATTCACTATTTCTCATCCAATTAATTCAGTTCTCACTTCGCGAAAAAACAAAAATACATAAAAACTCAAGATATCTGTATTAAAAATTACGAAGTAAATCTTAAAACACTTATTTACTCGAATCAATTCCAGAATGGATTAAGCATGATTTAATTCGCAATAACAATAATAAAAGAAGACATTATCTTTGTTGTTGCGAAGCTTAGCTTCTCTAGATTAGCAACAATCCACTAGTCTGCTAAGTTTCAAATGTAAACGAATACGACCGCTATGGCCCAAAAATAGGCTTAGCAGCACTTAAACAACTTTCAAATGGTTGATAATTTTAGAACCATAACATGTAGGTAACTAAAGGCATCAAAATCTTAACCGGAAGATAAGAACAACATAAATCAATCATTTTTAAAGCAAACAATGCACAATTTACAAACACATAAGAATAAAGAAACTGTGATCACTGAGCGGAGTAACAAACTGGATATATATTTACATTTTTTGTGATGCCGATGGCAACCAAAATAGGTGGTGCACATCTACATGTTATAGCAGTCCTATATACAAAATTTCAACTCTTTAAGGCTACTCGTTTTTGAATTATGCTAGATACATACATACATACGTACGTACGTACGCATAGACGCTACGAAAAAAATCTCTTCAGAATCCATTTTAAATCAGTTTTATAGTTTTTTTGGGGGGGAGAAAGGGTCCTTTATTCTGAAATTAATTGTTAAAATATCCAGATTAGTTGTTAAAGAATTTAAGCTGACGGTTTTGAATGCTTTAGTGATTGGGCTTTCGGCAGTGTCTCTTCGTTCTGTCCTTATGTACGGATGTCAAGCAAAAACATCGTTAAATTGCATTCGATAGCGGTCAGAATGGATATTTTCTTTGAAATATGATACCCGAAATTTTTCGCGATCACAATACTTCCTTTTTACTTTGTTCAAAAATGTAAAAAACGAAAAATTTTCAATACATTTCTAACTTCGAAATGCACTTGACGGTTTTCAAATAACCGAATAAATGCGCTGTCTTGGAAGTAACGAAGCTTCCCCGTGTTCGGGAACCGTCGAGTCAGATAAGTAATTGAAACGAACCCAACAGACCTCGCTTTCGTGTGCTTCCTCTTTGGAATTCAGAAGGAAGATATCTCCTGACCGAGATTTGCATATCTGTATTTTTATCGATAGAAGAACAGCTGTCAATAGTTCACGTACGATGTCATCCTCTGCAGTGTTTGACGTTATGCACATTTTTGATTACGTGGTTTCAAACAAGTGCGTTGTTTTACTGTTTGTGCATTTGTTTCTTCATTTTTAAGTTCAGGAGGCATACTTTCATTTGACAGAAATGAAAATGTTCTTTTGAACAAAAGCAAAAAAAAAGGAAGACGCGGATCTTGATTTTTCGCATTCAAGTTCAGCATCTGCAAAGTATAATAAATGCCTGATAAATAATGCATGGCTTCTTTCTACTCTTACGAATATCATGCTTTTAAATGTTGCTCTTCAGAGTCTTTGCTGTAAAGATTTTACGTTAATTGACGAGGAATTATAATTTAAACCTTCCCTGTAGTTTCTTCTTTCTGTGGTTGTAGGAAAAAATATCACCCGGAAAATAAGGAACGGAAAGATAGGCACCGGAAAATTAGGAAACGGAAAATAAGTCACCATTCTTTTGCAATGGGAAAAATAAGGGATCTTTAGAAATATCGCCAAGATGGGAGATAAAAGTTTTACCCTAACAATCATACCTGCGGAATAGGGAAATCTTCTGACGATGATTGAAAGAAGATAAGCGAGCTGCTGGCCTGTCCGATGGTAAAAATAGAGGGTTGACCAGCGGGTCATGATCATTAGTGATTGCTCTCCTCGTACCCCATGTAGTTATAGCCTTAAGCTGTGGGTCAGGGGTGAAACATTGTCGCATAACTGAGCGTTAAAAGCCGTATTATAACAAACCGTTGTAGATGAAATTTAGTCAAAGTTTGCGATAAGAATATTAAAACCTGCTATCGAAATGACCTTGCTCGGCTGCAGCTAGCTCAACGTCTTACCCTTAAAACCTCCCTCAAGAGAGCCCGCTATAACCCTGCCGGTTTAATTAGAATTTGGCAGGTTTCCCCAACTGCGACTGACGACATTATTTGGCGAGATTTTAGAGTTCCTTTTTTTCCGTTCCTTATTTTCCGGGTGACATTTTTTCTGTTCCCTATTTTCCGGGGGCTTTCTTTCCGTTTCCTTTTTTTCCGGGTGACATTTTTTCCGCACACCTCTTTCTGTAGTCCTCAGCATCCAAATTAGTTGTTAAAGTATTTAAGCTGACGGTTTGGAATGCTTTGGTGTTTAAGCTTTTGGCAGCCTCTCTTCCAATTTACGTTCTGCCGCCAGCTCGGCCAAAAATTATTCCGGGTTTAGCCATTAAGCTAGCCGACGTTGAAAGCGCGACATTTAAAATATTTGACTGAGCTTAAGTAGACCATTTTGTATAGTGTACGTGCTATGTTACTTTTCAAGTTTCGCAGATTGTCACCGAATATCGAAGACTTTCTAGAGTTAAGAAACTCTGATGCGTTAGAACAATTTTTCATACCAGTGAAATTTGAAAGTCTGCGTGTCTCGGCATATAAGCGGGATTTTAATGGAATATTTAACGGAAATTTAAACAGCCTTTAGTCGAAAGGTGAGAATTTACAGAGATAAAAACGTTTCATCGGCCGGCAGAATTCTTTTCTTCTGCCAATGGCAATCGCCAAGCTAAAGCAGAGGAGAGTTTCGATAAAAAGAAAGCGGATGTTAATAAGGAAAAATTAATACAAGGTAGACATGCTGTGAGTCAGAGGTACAGGTTCAGGGGGTCAACACTGAAAGGAAAATCCTCTCAGATTCAATTAAATACGGTATTAACCGGCGATTAGATCCAGCTTTTCACGTTTAGATATTCTATTCGTCTTGCAAGAATTCCATCAGACACTTTACCGCACACAGAGGCGCAGAGTAGTTTTCTCGTGGAAACGTTTTTAATTAAAAGTCTTTAAAATATCGCTTATTTAATGTATAGGAACTTACAACGCAATTGTGAATGCTTACAGCGAGTGACTTTTAACGTGCAAGTTAAAAATCATCAGCATTTTTCTTCTTCTTTTATTTATTTAATTTTTTGGTTAAAAATTTGCAAGCATGCGTGATTTTGGGATTGGATTTCTTAAAAACAGCTGCTGGAAGTTATTTTCAGGAAGACTCGGTACAACTGGACATGAGGCAGATTGAAGGAGAAAAGATAGATTCCCCCAACTTTGTTGGACTTAAAGGATTTGCTTCCAGAAGAAGCAAAAAGCTTGGGCACTTGGTAAGAATATTCAGATTTTTTTATGTTATCCCAGAATTAACGTATATGATGACTCATTAAATCAAAACTGAAAATAACTCCCCATGTACAGGAAATCTGTATCACTGCAGTAAAGAAGAGAACACAGAAAGACACATTTCGAACATATTGAAAAGTAAAATAATATATTCTATGAATAGTCTCTACGCTGGCCCTTTAGCACTATGCAGAAAAAAAAGAATAATCTTTCTGCCAGGAGTTTTAAGGCTTAGTGATTCAATATTAGCTACAGTAAATTAAACAGTATAAAAGATATCCGGTTTACTCCTTACCAACAATTGACGAGATGATTAGGAAAGTTAAATCCACGAAATGTAGTCTCGTGTAATCATAGTGAAGTCCCCTATGACAACACGAGATCTCACGACTAGAAATCTGCAAATATCTGTGAATTCTGAGCACGTGTAGAAAACTGCATTTATTACCTATTCAGACGAATACGAATTTGAATGCCGTTTGGTTTATACAGAGCCTCCGCCACATTTCAAAGAGCAATGGTCATAATTTTAAAGTCCGTACTTATAAAATCAGCACTCATTTAGTTAGACTGCATGATAGTCCCATGTAACATAATTGATGAATGCGGTAAGAATTTGCACGAAAATTTTTCGCTTCTGAAGGAAGCAGATTTAAAAGTTTAATGATGCAGCAAAATGTTAATTCGCGGGCAAAGAACTATATAAAATATCAGAGCACTAAATAGAAATCGATGATTCGAAAATATCGGCGACTAGAAATTATCCGCCACGTAACCCAACAAATAAAATGACATTATTTTGGGGCTTGTGTTCCTTGTTATAGAACATTAATTAAATACTGCTCACATAGCAGAGCCTTTGTCAAATCTTAAAAGAAAAGTGACTAGATTCGCTTTGTCAGTGGAAGTGAGTACAGCTTTTGAAGAACTTAAATTACCATTAATCCAAGCACTCGACTTAAAATTTCCTTCAAACGGACGGTTAGAAATCGCCGTAGATGCATCCGAGTTCAAGGTAGGAACTAAGGTTATGCAATACGGACAAATATTAGCTTATTTTAGAGAAACACTTTAACCAGCTCAAAGAAATTATACTTTAAGCTAGATGACGACAGGAAAGAACTAAAATGTTCTATGTTAACGTCAAAAATTTTAGATTTACGAGAAATAATTATTTCAGAAATATAAGTAGACCCAGAACTTAAAAGTATCAGTGCTTATTTGAAGCATCCAGATCATTTTGAATGTCATGACATAACGAGAATGATGAACAGGGCCACCTGTTGCAACTATGAAATCATTGACAACGTTCTGGTTCATTCAAACGGAACAAATAAAAACGATGAATTACGACTTGTTATCTCAGCGAATTTAAGATTCAGTATTTATGTGAATTGTATAATGCACCATCGTCAAGCCATTTTGGAATTAAAATCAGTTAAAGGAGTATTTTTTACAGATGCAAAGATTTGTAACGGAACATGACATGTTTTCTAGCACTTGCAAATTAATTAACCCAATTAATTATAGCCCGGCCGGGTACTTAAATAGCCTAAAACCACAATTATTATATAAAC
>KK120754.1:303416-338890 GCA_000611955.2 Stegodyphus mimosarum | reverse complement strand
TTTAGGCTTTAATCCACGTAGTAAAAAAATAAAAACATGTATTTGTAAGTGATTTTGTTCATCTTTCAAAGAGGGTAGATATAATTGCTTTCAGAAAAGCGTCCGTGAATGTTACTGGAAATTCGTTTTTAAATAAAATATTAAAATATAGTACTCCAATAGTAGTCATTTCAGAGAATGTTTCATTGTTCATAAGTCAGATGTTGAGGAAATATTTACAGGTCTTGGCATAAGGCATTTAAAATGGCCCTTTATCGTCCACAGTCAAATAACGCAGACTGGGTAAATACAAACATATTAAAATAATTCGCAGTTATGTAAGTATTTACCACGAACGCTGGGCTATGCACTAAAATCTGCTAAACACTGGATGAATTACTTCTGGCGTGGAAGTTGATTATGCTCCTCAATAAACTAAGTTTTGTTGAAAAGAGTTTGGAAGAATTTAAAATAGGAGACATTCAGAAATTGGTGTATGAGGCAACGTGTAATTCATACAAGGTCCATGAAAAATAAAAATTTTACTACGATAAGAAAAAGCCTGAGGTCGATTTTAAAGGTGGGAGAAAAGGCTTTAAAAATTAAGCAGTCGCATTCTTGTATATTACAAAAAAAACTAGAAAAATTCTATTATAAAATCGAAGGCACATTTTTTATTAAAAGAATCTTCGAAACAGTGTATTTAAAAGAAAGGAATTATCAATATGTGAGAGCGAACACTGATCAAATCAAAAAGGTTCTGAACGCACTGCCAACCGCTCATAAGCACTATATTAGATGGGCCCTCTGGCATGAGCACTGCAGACCTGTCGGAAATTTTGGTTCATACAAGTAGTGGCGTTTACGTTACAGAACAGTTTGCAGAGTAAAGAACAGAATTCCGGGACTGGAAAAGAGAGGAAAAGGACAGGCTGGATGATTCATCAAAAAAGAAAGCTAAAGAAGAGGGGCTAAGAAAAGGAGAAAAGAACAAGGAACATGACAAAGATTCAAGTCAAAACTTCAAGTCTTCTTGAATCAAGACTTCGGAAAGATTAACTTTAATTGGTATAAGATAGAAAAGTTCATCAAAGTTTTTTAAACAAATCTGATGTGGACGCCAACTTCTTTATACGGCCTATTAAATTATACACATTTTTCGCTGCATTTCGTTTAAACTTATTACCTCAAATTTCATTAGAGATATATGTTTCATCAATCTCATTCAATCATTTCAGTACTCATTTTGCGGCAAGACAAGTTACATAAAAACTGAAAACTTCTTCATTAAATATTGTAAAATCCACAAAAACATAAAACACCAAATGCAGTCCAAAACAGTTTAAAAAAATGTTTACAAATAAAATTAGGGTTTCTACACAAAAACAAGCAATTCGACCAGGGGGTAGGAAGACGGATTTTTCTGTGCACAAAACTGAAAGTTTACTATTCGTCCCACTCGGCAAAAACGCACTAAATTTGGTGCACCAGTTGACTTAATTCACTTTCTACTAAGAGTTCCAAATGTAAACAAATAGCAGCGCTGTTAGGCTGAGAAGACCTTTAACAACTTTTGAAATGCTAGTAACGCTGCAACTATTACATGCAGATTAACTAAAGGCATAAAAACCTTAATCGGAACATACAAAACACATAATTCAATTACTTTTAAAGCAGAAAATGCACAATTTACCAACATATAAGAATAAAAAACTGAGCTCCCCGAGCAGGGTAACTATATATATATATATAATTACATACTTTTGGTGCGACCGATTGCAATCAAAAAGGGCGGTACACAACTACATGTTAGAGCAGTCTCATATACAAAATTTCAACGTTCTGAGGCCACTCGATTTTACGATATGTGAGATTCATGCATATGTAAGTAAGTACATACAATGTCACGAAACAATCTCTTCTGAATCCATTCCAAATCCATTTTAAAATCCGTTTTCGGGAAAGGAGTCCTTTGTTCTATCTGTCCGTACGGATGTACGTACGCGAAAATATCTTTGAAATGGATATTTTTGTATTTCGAATTTTTCTGTTGAACTGTACATGGCGTAAATGCGAAGAAAATAATGCTTGATAATAAAGATAAAAAGACAGAAAGAGAGATAGTAGGAGTGAACGTAACAGTAGACTGCGAGATCAGCGAGAGCGTAAAAAACCTTAACAAACCCTTTTGGACGACATTTAAAATTTGAAATCTTTCAGATTTTTTTACATAGCAAATTTTTATGTTTTGTGTTTAAATTTATTAATTAAAATTTATGTTCTTCTCACTTACTACATATACAGTTCAATTCAATGGCAAAATCAAAAGTATTTGGAAACAGTATAGGTTTAGAATTTCCGATAGACAGCCTCAAGCGCTGGAAATCATTTTTTTAAATTAAATGCCATTGGTTTCATTACATGATTCTGGTACCTTGCAAAATACAAATTGCTACTGGCTGCAAGCTTCGTGCGCGAGCATTAATTATAATATTGTTACGAATTTCACATTTATTTGGCTATTTATTTAGAATTGTAATTAGATTTGCTTCATGTTGCCTTAGCAACGCAGACGATTTTTGAAGAGAAAGCTACGCCAAAAAAAAATAGCAATAAAAATAAAAGAGCGCGTGCATTTAATGCTTAATAAATAAATATCTCGTAATTACTGTTGCCATCCAGAAAAATCTAGAAACATCGTGATTGTTCTACTGATAATTAAAAAGCTTATAAAAGCCGAGGTGAAACACCTCATCTCAGTTAGTGAGTTAGTTGTTGTTGTTGCTGTTATACTTGTAGCTGTAAAAAGCGAACTGCTGTTTGTTTACTTAATGCTGTATTGATTGTAGTGATTTCGCTGTGAGATAGAACTATTTTATCTGTTTTGAACTGAGTTTTTGCTAAACGTTTGAGATATTGTGATATTGTGCGAAGATTTGTGAAGAAATATTTCAGCATTTTAATTTATTTATTGTGAAAAAAATAAATTTTTGTTAACCTTTTACGACTTGTGCATTCAATATATTACGAACCCGTACGCACGTAACAATATTAATAATGATAATAATAATAATAAGATCTGAAATGTTTCAGATTTGAAATTACATCCAAAGGAGCGTTTTCAAGCGTTTTGTGTGTCACCTTATTTATCAAATATCATGTTCTTCGCACTTAAACCACAAAATTTAGTTCAACAGCAATATCGCAAAATAATTTTAAAATGAGCATATCTTCCGATACACAGTTCCGCGCACTGGAGATAAAAAGGCTTTTTTTCCCGTAGAGTTTTGCCATTGCTCGCTTTTAAATCGTTGAGTTTGTAGTTCAGTTAAAGGTTTACAAAATATGAAATAGATAATAAAAAAAATTCCAAATTCCAAATTCCAAATTTGGGCTTCTAGATGCCCCTATTCGGGTGGAAACGCACGTTATTAAAAATTGGATGGCTTTAGGTACCGTTGTTTTATTACAATACGAGAAACATACATACATTTATGCAGATTCTTCATTATTTAATTTATTTAGATATAATACAGGGCGATAATGTTTGGTGGCAATAATTTGAAAAGTGAATCGGACATTTATAGTGAATCAATGCTATGTACCAAAACGAAAACAATAGTCCTTCAGGGAAAAAGCCCCTTTGGACTTCAACAAAACAAAACAAAACAAAATCTGAAAGGTTTCAGATTTTTTTAAATTACGTCCAAAGGGCGTTTTTTAACTTTTTGTGTGTTACCTTTATTTATTAAATATCATGTTCTTCGCAAGCAATATCGCAGAATAATTTTTAAATGAATATATCTTTAGAATTTTCCATATATAGTTCCGCGCGCTTTAGATAAGAAGGTTTTTTTCTTCGCCCCCCGTAGAGTGTTCCCATTACTCACTTTTAAATCGTTTAAATTTGTTCATCAAAAATTCGTTAAAGTTTCACAAAATATGAAATAGATAATAAAAAAAATTCCAAATTCCACATTTGGGCTTCCAGACGCGCATGTTCGGGTAGAAACGTTCGTTATTCAAAATTGGATGGCTCTAGATGCCGTTGTTTTATCACATTTGGAGAAATATATATACATATATATATATATATGTGCAGATTCCTCATTCCTCAATTTCTTTAAATATAATACAACGCTGCAAGATTTGGAGGCAACAGTTTGAAAACAGATTCAGAATTTTAATGTTTTTAACGCAAAATCGCAAAAAGAAAACAATAGTCTTTCAGGAACAAAGTCCCTTTGGACTAAAAAAACTGTAAAAAATCAGAAATGTTTCAGATTTTAAATTATAACATTTGGTGTGTAACGCTTATTTATTAAATATCATGTTCTTCACACTTAAACCATAAAATTCAGTTAAAAAACAATATCGCAAAATAATTTTAAACTGAGCATGTCTTTAGCATTTCTTACACACAGTCTCACGCGCTGGAGATAAAAATGTTTTTTTCAGTACACTGTCGCCATTGCTGGCTTTGAAATCCTTGAGTTTGTTAATCAAAAATTCATTTAAGTTTTACAAAATGTGAAATCGATAATAAAACAAATTCCAAATTTCAAATTTGGCTTCAAGATGTCCATATTCGCAGCAGGATTACGTCATTCAAAATTCGATGGCTCTAGGTACCGTCGTTATCACAAAACGAGAAACATACATACATTTATGCACATTCTTAATCATTTAATTTCTTTAAATATAATTCAGGGCTACAATATTTGGTGGCAACAGTTTGAAAAGTGAACCGACATTTAATGTTTCCGATGCAAAATCTCAAAACGAAAACAATAATTCTTCAGGGACAAAGCCCCTTTGGGCTAAAAAAAGACAGATGCATCTTGAATAACTAACTAATCTGTATTCAAAAGTGAGAAAAGTCTCCGTGCAGCGTTAACTGAGCATCAAATATAAAAATTTGTTCTTCCATTTGAAATCGCATTACTTAAAAGCTCTTTTCAAAGAACTGATTTGATGTTATTAGCCTCAAATTTATGGGATTAAATTTTTAACCTAGATTCACCCGCATATTTTTACTTCATGCGATGTTAGGTACTAAAATTTTATTTAAAAAAATAATCGGAGAATATTTTTGTTAATTCATACAACACTGCATGTTAAGTTTTATTTAAAAAAAGAATCGAAACATTAGAATAATTTTTATAATTCCTAGCATTTTTATGTTCAGCCTTTAAAGTATATTTTAATTTTATAACACTTATTTTATTTCAAAGTCCTTTTCCTGTCAATTCTTGTTTCCACTTAGAACTCCTTACCAGAATGAGTTTTTAGAATCACGTTGAATGCAAATGAGTTAGAAGAAGTATTTTAGGTAAGTTCAACTTACTTCGATAGAGAGTGCTAGGAATCCATAGTAACGCGTGTTTGCCTTCGGGGCTAAGTCACTCTTGAAGCTGTTACGTGCCTTTTGTTATTCGCCGGCTAGTTTAAATTAAAGGACCAACTACGTTAGATACCTGTGCTTAGCTTTGGCTAAGTCAGTTAGTTATGGTTTATTTTCTTATTTCTTATTTCGAGTTAAAGCCCGAGTAGAGGCTTCCTTCCCAGAAGAAGCTGCCTGTTCCTGTTTTGACTGAACTAAAGGGTATTTTAATCCTTCTCGAGTCTACATTGTAGTTGTTTGAACTCAATGATAAGTCGTTACACAGGTCACTGGGTTCCTCGACGTTCATCATAGACAAAAAGAGTGAGGAACCCTACATTTGGCGACCGAAATTCTTAACTAAGGCATTAGAAAGTGAAAATTTACACTGACTCCTACCTTTCAAATCTATCAGGCACCAGTAAACCCGATAGAAGGATTTAGTTTCCTAGTAGAAACCATGCGGGCAACAATAAAGCCAACTGCGACGTTCGACCGCAAAGATTCGGTTAAGATCTTTCTGGAGCAGCTGGAATTGCATTTTACGCTACATCCCGTAAAAGAGCTTTAGAAAGTTACAATCAGAACAGCTAACTTAAAAGACCAAGTCCTTAGCAGCTAACTTAAAAGGCCAAGTCCTTAGTAGCTAACTTAAAAGGCCAAGTCCTTAGTTGGTTCAAGAGCATCGGAAAGTTCCTGTTGGGGATTCAGGCTCCGAAACATACAACTGGGGAAACTTCAAAACCGAGCTACTAAAAGCGTTTCCGGTAGTCGAAGACCGAGCAAAATTGGAGGCAGAGCTCTCCAGTAAATACCAAAACTAATGTGAAAGAACTGGCCGATTTTATTTTCAGAAGTATTCAATCTACGGTATGGAAAGAGGCCGGATAATGAATTGATCGAGGTTATTTTGCCGCGGCTACTTCCTTCAATACTTCCCCCCGGGGGTTGACTCAGGAGAATTCCTGGGAAGTACTGGCTAGGATCTGTACTTAGACAGTCTCAACCACGGGGGTAAAATATCAGGTACTATTGTACCTTATTCTTCACAGGACTAGAACCCGGGTATTGTACCTAGGATGGGATCAGGCTCGACAGGGACCGTACTGGTACTGGCTTGTCCGCTCCCTTGGCTGTGGTGGAGCTGATATGAAAAACCAGGAGGAGGGCGTGGGACCATGCCCGTATAACCACAACGGTAAAGTTAGGGCGTCCCCGTCTCTCCGTCACGAGTGTCACGAGTGTCCTTCAATACAAGACTTTCTGGAAGTGAGAAATCAACAGACACTCGGAAGTCTACTTCAATTCTCTGTGAAGTTCCAAAGCAGACAAGCACCTGAAAACGCGAGTACGGCAAATTTTCGTCAAGGCCAGTGTTCTAGATTTTCGTCTCAACAAAGATCCCAAAGTAGGCAGTATCCTTATCGCCAATCTGAGAAGACCGGAGAAGGAGGTGCAAAAAAAAAGGGGTCAAACGAAGTCATTTGGCGATCCCCAAAAGAAGCAACAGAAAAAAAGGGGCTGATAAAAAAGATTTAAATTAACTAGGGTGTCCAAGAAGAGGGCTGGGTCACACTCTGTGAAGAAAACCACCCTGGAGATCAAGTTAAATACCGTAGTGGTACAAACTTTGACCTTGCCCGAAATTCGCATTATATTAAAAAACGTCCCTACCAGGGCCTTACTCGACACTGAGGCTCAATGTAAGTTTATGGCGCAGGATATTTTTTTTTAAAAATTCTCGATAGTTAGACTCTTTAAATCCAAGGGGCAGAAAATAATTGCCGCCCAAGGTAAGCAGTGTGTATGCATTGGAAAAATAGGTTCGCACATACAGATTAAAAACGAAAGTTAAAAATGGAACTTTCTTGTAGTGAAAGATTTGTTAACGTCAATAATTCTGGGGATCGACTTTTTACGCGCAGTGAGGCGAGCTTAAATTTTATGAGTTCTACTTGACAGGTACATATGGACACTGTAGAAGAAGAAGGGGAAGCACCTTCAGAAGTAGAGCTGAACTACCTCCAGGAAGAGGATAAGAAGAAAAGTGAAGCTCTGGTAAGAAATTTTAATAAATTGTTCGACTCGAAACCTGGCTTCTGTCAAGTAATTAATCACGAAATAAATGTTGGAGATGACCCGCCCCCCCAGTTAGGTCTAAGCCTTTTAGACATGACAAGGTAAAAGAGAGCATTATAGAACAGCATATTAAAGAGATGCTGAAAAACAAAATAATAACCCCAAGTAGTAGCCCCTTCGCAAGCCCGGTAGTCTTATGCAGAAAAAAAAACGGCCTCCCACCTTCAGATCCGAAATCATGGAAATTTGTCGTTGACTACCGTAAATTAAACAGCATAACAAATATTCAGTATAACCTCTACCAATAATAGACGAAATAATTCCAAAAATACGATCAGCAAAATATCCAATATATCCCCTGCCCATAATAAATGAAATAATTCGAAAAATAAGATCGATAAACTATTCAGTGTATCCCATACCGTTAATAGATGAAATAATTCGCAAAAATACAATCGACAAAATACCCAGTATATTCCCTGCCGATAATAGATGAAATAATTCGCAAAAATACAATCGACAAAATACCCAGTATATTCGGAAAATACAATCGACAAAATATCCAGTATATTCCCTGCCGATAATAGATGAAATAATTCGAAAAATACGATCGATTAATTATATGACAGCGCTTGACCTGACGTCAGAATATTTTCAGATAGCAATAAAACCCGAAGATGTAGAAACAAAATTAGGCGTGAATGCCTCTTTGAGAATGCCGTTTGGCTTAAGCGAAGCTCCGGCTACATTCCAGAAAGTGATGGATATCCTCTTAAGACCCGTCCTAGGCAAAAGTACTTTCATCTACCTAGACGGCATTATTTATTACAAGCGAACCTGTCAACGAGAACGTAGAACATTTAAAAGAAGGTTTTTCATTATTAAATGAAGCCGGCCTCAAGGTGAATCCCAAGAAATGCAAATTCGCGGATAAGGAACTTGGGTATAAAACTTCGAAAAAAGGCATAGAAACAGATCATTCCAAAATATTAGCAATCAAGAGTTATTCGCCTCCTAACACTGCGAAAATGTTAGCATCCTTTTTTGGACATGTTGCACATATAATCGATCCTTTGTAAAAGATTTTGCAAAGACAGTTGAACCTTTGCTGGTTTTAAAAGGGAAGAAAACTAGGTTTATGTGACGGCAGAGGCGAACACTGCGTTCAAATAATTAAAACACGCTTTAATCAATGCCCCAAAGTACTTAAGTTCAGAAATCGGATGCATCTGATTTCGCAGATCTGATCTGAACGCATCCTTTCGTTAAACGGGCAATCTATTGCCCATTTTAGTAAAACACTGAATCAAACAAAATTATACCGCGACAGAAAGAAGTCTTATTAGCATCGCCCCGGTCATAGTCTATTCAGACCATGCGGCAGCTGGTCGCTTGTATTCTAAAATCTTTCACCCCGTCTTATACGCTGGTCGTTAAAGATGCATGAATATAACCTCCTAATTAAACACACGCCGGGAAAAGAAAATGTTGTTGCGAATGCTCTGTCAAGAATTAAGATTATGAAGAGGGGAATGCTATTAGATGTACAATGTTAACCTCGAAAATAATTGAGTCCCGTGATACTATCATTGCAGAATTGAAAACGGACACTGAATTCAAAAACATATATGCATACCTCGACGACCCGAACATTTCGAGCATGTGAACATTACGGCAACTCGAAATAGTGCAGCTCAGTTTGACATCATTCATAAATTTATATTTTACACAAAAATAACAAACGACAATCAAGAGTATAAGCCGGTGATCCCAGCGAATCTACGATTCAATATTCTAGAAACGCTGCATGATTCACTTACATCGGGCCACCTCGGTATTAGGAAAACATTGCAAAGTGTCCGCGATTACAGAAAGTCGTGACGGCGTATGTCAGACCATGCCATATGCGCCAATTAATTAATGATGTTAATTACAACTCGCGTGGGTACTTAAAAATAATATTAAAACGAATTTCCCCAATGAGTTACTGGGTATCGATTCACTCAGACCAACTTCGATGCAGAGTGCTAGGAATCCTTAGCAGCACGTGTTTGCCTTCGGGCTAAGTCACTCTTGAAGCTTTTGCGCTTGGCCGTATTATTACGTGCTTTTTGATATCCGTCGGCTAGTTTAAATTAAAGGACCAAGTGCAATGGCCAACTACATTAGATTTTGTCAATTCAATGTAAAATTTTGCAATCCTTCTTAATTTTGTTTTAAATTTCCTCTTACTATTTATATTGTATTGTGTTTCATACTTATTTCTGTAAGCCGTATGGATATTGTGTGGTACATGGAAAACTCCTTGTGTTTCTTAAAAAAAAAATACTTCGGCTAAGTCTCCCTTTCTGTCCCTTACTTTAGTTTCTTATTTCGTATTCTGAGTTACAGCCCGAGTAGAGGCTTCCTTTCGAGAAGCGGCGACTCTTGTTTTGAGTGAAATAAAGGGTATTTTAATCTTTCTCGACTTTACGATTTAGCTGTTTGAACTCAGGGGTAAGTAACTATACAGTTCATTAGGTTCCTCGACGTTCATCTTAAACAAAAAGAGTGAGGAACCCTACAAGTTTTCATAAACTTTAGCATTAAACTCTTTTTCCCCTCAGTTTAAATTCGTGATCATTTTCCATTTTTTTAAATTTTATTCGAACATTCCTCTCCCCCTGCAAACAACACTGTAATTTTCAATATAGTTATGATTCTCGGTTCATACAATTTTACTTAAAAAAAGGAAAAGGAAGTTACTGTCTAATATATTCATTTTATCATTTATAATTTAAATAACACAAAAACGTAAACAGAAAGATATATATATATATATTTAATTGAACAGTATTTGCAATATCTCCTAGGAATAAAAAGGAAAAGAAAAAATAAGAAGTGTGAGCTTTAATGCTATTATAGAAAAAAAGAAAATTTAGTATTGTCTAGAGCAAGTAAAGAAATTTTTAAACAGGAGTTTAGGAAAATGGTAAAAACGGTATAAAATGAAAATTTACGAAAATGGGAAATAACGATAAAAGACAAAAACTTTTAAGAAATATTAAAGAAAATATGATTGCTATTAAACGGAAATTTATTAACTTTTCAAGGGGAATAAAACAACTTCCATCAATTAACAGTAATTAATAGAAGCAGTTGTATTTCATCGTCTTAATATGAAAGAATGAATGGTAAAATACCAAATCAGGAAGATCGTCAGTCAAAACTGATTCATATTACTAGCTAAAAAAATTTTTGAGAGGATAGACAATCAATTGCCAGAGCAGTAATCAATAATGATCAGTTGGCCAGTTTGATTTAAAGTACAAGTCAAGAAAAAAGCTAATTGTTTAAGTAAAATTTGCAAGTCCCTTGCATATTAAGATTATTCCCCTAAAAATATATTTCTCACTTTCATAAATTTTCATTTTATAGCGTTCCTAAAATTTTCCTACATTTTCTTTAAATTGAAAAATTTCTTTACTTGCTCTAGACAATATTAAAGACAATTAATACACTGGCATTAAATTTCACAAATTTTATTCAATTATTTTAATTATTTAATTATTTCATTTATTCATTCAAAATTATTTCATCATTATTATTATTATAATCATTTCATCATTATTATCATCATTATTATTAATAATAATCATTTCATCATTATTATCATCATTATTATTAATAATAATCATTTCATCATTATTATTATTATTCAAAAAATAATAAAAATATTTTATTATTTCATTCAAAATTTATTCAATTATTTCATAATTGAATAAAATTTGTTTCTCTTCCTAAATAAAAGTATCTACTGTTGTCAACTTAGAAAACTAAATCTTTACTATCAAATAAAATTAAATTCTGCATTTTGTAACGTAAAATGATATAACAACCAAAATATTAAAAAGTATATGAGATTTCATATGCATTTTACTAGGAAAGATTTCAAATTTATTGTTTTATTTGGATTTAGATGATAATGTACAAAAGAAATAGAATTAAAAATTTGACACCCAGGTTATATCATTGGGCATAAGAAACAATTTTTATGTGCAATATTTAAGGCATGAAATAAGGCTTGATGCAAACTGTTATTAAGAAGAACAGATCAACGACTTTTTAATTTATTTATTCTGTTACGCTAATGAACAACTCGATTTTACGGTATGAGAGATAAGAAAAAAATATATATGTTACGAACAGTGCATTGTCAAAAATATTTCATTTAATAAAAACAGAATTTTATAACTTTAGTTGGAAAAAGTGGCAGTAGTTCGAAGTTCTAAAAATTTCGGAATTCATCTCTGCTTAAAAATTTATTATTTTAATAATTCTTGACAACAAAAACAGAAGAAAAAGTTAATATAAAACTATACCATTCCTATCTGATAACAATTATTTATTTAAAAAATTCATTTTCAGTGCACATTAGACATAGTTATCGCATCTAGAAAAGTTATCTCTAAGCTTATAATAAATAAGACAAAAAGTTTGCAAAACTGATTCACTATTTATTAATTAATTTAAAAAAACTTACCTTTCAGTCACGAACGGTATCGGTAAACGTACCGCTCAGGTAGAAAACATGACAACAACCTCGTATTTTTCGCGGCGTTCCAAAGTCGCTTTCGCTTTGGCAACGATAAGAATATGCGGCGGGCTTATTTCCACGAGAGCACCTTTCTCCAGAGGTGCTAACTTTCCGTCTGCGAACACTTGCTGGGACCCCACGCGACAAGCCACATGCTCGTGCGCAAGCGCTCAGGGACCGCGCACGAATTGCGCGTCCTCGAGTTCCTTACCGGCAGACATTACTTGTTGTGTAATTCGCGGCCGTTAAAATATTTTTCTTTCAAAGCGAAATGTAGGGAATATAAATACGCAGTAATATTATTCATAATTCCGGTTTTGAAGAGAGAGAGAAATAAAAAGTTGTAGAGTGATTACATTCCATTGCATGAACCGTTTACTCGAAAATGTGTCTCCATATTGAGAGAAGTAAGCATGATTCAACAACGAAAACATGGAAATTTTATTTTAAATAAGTGGAAGAACACTTTGTTAATTATTTTCCAAATAAAATACATTGCGTAGTTAAATATTTTATTTATTTAAAAACAATGGATTATTATTACATTAAGAAATCAGGTATAAAACTTCTCCGAGCTATGAAATTTATACGTCTGAGAAGCTGAGAAACAAATCTAGGCTTTTTTAGTTGTTTTTCTTTTCACAGCTAGAATTCGGAAGATAATGTTTGAAATAATGACAGCGTAGATTCGCAACAGCATCATATTTGGATACTGAAGTTCTTTGTAAAATGAAAATAATAGAAACTCTTTCAAGAGTTAACAAGTTCAATAAATAATATATGTCCTATTTTACGTCTCCAAAAATTTTGGAAAATTTTGTTTTTATCTAGACAGATAACTTTTACGTTAATGCCATTTGAACACAAATAACGCTTTAATATTAAAAGCAAAAATTTAATTTTCATTCTTAATATACATTTTTTCAAAGAAATCATACAGTTGCCTTGAAACCCTAAATTCCAAAGGCATAAAAGTATGAATCGCACACAGAATCATTGGAAGTATGGATAGAAACTTTTCTTCTCCGCAGAAGCACTTTAAATTTTTATTTACAAATATATTCTGAAATTAAAGTAAATTTTTTTTGTTCTAATATGTATAGCATAAAAATTTGAAATATTTTTTAATGTAAAGTAATTAGAAAACTTTAAAAGTTCAATCCGTTTTAAAGCAAAATCAGCCGTTCGGTAATTCAGTTTTTCCTAAGGGTACGTTAAAAAATTATCTCAATATATATACGTAAGAAATACTGAAAGTTAATATTTTTAGGTTCTTGGACGGAAAACTTATAAAAACGCACCTAAATATTGGAAAAAAAAAGAAGTCTGTTTTGAGTACAACATGAAAACCCACATACGTCGCTCTATATTTTTGTTGTTGCTGTTTTAGATTTTTTTCATTTACCTGCACCATATTTATGCTGCAATGGCTGACCTGCAAATTAATTCGTCTTTTAAGGATTTTAGCATTGTGGGTGATTTTTTAAAAATCATTCAGTTTTAAAAATTGAATTTTGTCAATTTTTAGACTTCTTTCTCATACTACTGGTCTAGATAAATCAACGGAGCTCAATCAATACCTCAATTTTTAAAGAAATAATATAGCGAATATAAAAATATGTATGGTAACCTCTAACATTCTGTCAAAAATTCTAAAGATATGCTGTTTTTCAATATTTTGTGATTTTGCTGTTGGACTGAATTTTGGATGGCGTAAGTGCAAAGAAAGTGATATTTAATAATTAAAGTTAACACAAAAAGTTAATAATAAAAATACTAAAGAAACGTTTTTTAGCCATCTTGCTAAGAAAACTAAATATTGATATCATAAAATGAGAAAAGACTGAGAAAAATATAAAAATATATGTCAATACTTAACCCTGCGTCTGGAATTCTAAACCCAGATATTAACCCCCTAAATTTAAGAGTTTTGTGATTTTGTTGCTGAATTGTGTGTAGTAAAGTGCGAAGAAAACGATACAACAGCAGACTGATAGACAGCAACCTCAAGTAGAGCATAAAAAACCTTAATAAATCGTTTTGAGTGACCGTTAAAGTCTGAAAAGTTTCAATTTTTTTTTACTTCTTTGTAGGAAGTAAAGGAAGTAGTATAGTAACCACGAAAAATTTCAGGATATCATATTTCAATGAAAATATCCATTTTCGCCGCTCTCGAATCCATTTGGAAGATGTTTTTGTGTGACATTTGTTCGTACGCATAGAATAAGGACTCTTTTTCTCAAAATGGACTATGAAATGGATTTAAAATGGATTCAGAAGAGTTTTTCGTGACGTCTGTACGTACGTGTGTATGTATCTAGCATAACTCAAAAACGAGTAGCCACAGAACGTTGAAATTTCGTTTATGGAACTCTATAACATGTAGTCGTGCACCTCCCTTTTTGACTGCAAACGGCCGCATCAAAAGTATACATATATTATATATATATTTGTAATATGGTGAAAAGGAGAGAAAGACGTAGAAAAATGTTGATAGTATAGAACGCAGATGGCGTATTAAAAAAAGACAAATTCTGATTGCGCAGAATGTTGAATCCTTAAAGACTAGCAAACTTGGCAGTCGAGGCAGGTTAAATTCCATTTTTATTTAAATTGACATTTGTGGCCACAATTCACTTGGCGCTCTAGTCGTGTTGATTTTCCAGGATATTTACATTTTTGATACTGTTGCGATAGGAAGAGAGCACAGTGAAAGTGCGCCAAGCAGGACACAAAGAGAAGCTAAAGTGCTCAATTATTCAAGCTAAAGTGTTCATTATTATTATTTATTTATTATTTTGAATTCAAGTTTCGAATAAGCTACTACGGAGCCATGCGCCATAGATTGATTTAGAAATGATGCAGTCAAGGAAGGATATTAATCATTTTAGAGTAATGAGGAAACACCCAAATTAAAAACGAGGAATCACTATTTTTTTATATATATATATATATATATATATATATATATTATCTTACGTACGAGTATATAGGCAGCCACTCTGTTATCCGGCTCGGTCAGCTCATTTTTTTTGTTGTTTTTATAAATTATGCATTTTTTGCTTTAAAAGTCATTACATTATGTTGTTCTTATGTTCAAGTTAAGGTTTTTATGCCTCTAGTTAATCTGCATGCAATAGTTGTAGAATTATCAACAATTTAGAAGTTGTTGAAGTGCTGCTAAGCCTAACGAAGCTGCCATTTTTTTACATTTGAAAGTCTTAGTAGAATAGTAAATTAAGTCCATTTCTGCACTTTCAGTGTCTTTTTCCCAAGAAGGACCAAAACTATAAGTTTTGTGGACCGAAAACTTTGCCTTCTTGCCGGCTGGCAGAATTGCTTGTTTTTGCGTAGAAAATCTAATTTTAATTGTAAAAATTGTTATTTTAACTGTGTTAACTATATCTGGTGTTTTACGCTTTTCTGTATTTTTCCCTTGCCGCGAAGTAGTTATTTAATTTCATTTGTTAGGCAGTCTTTCTAGGGTTTCGGTACTTCTAATTTTAAGAATTAAGCCCCGATATTACGGTATTTCTTATTTAATTATTTCGGTATTCAGTGTTTCAATTTCGGTATATTGCATCTGTATCACTGGAATTGTTATCACTGAGCTATGAGCTGTTATTAATATTACAAATTTAAAAGTAACACGGTTATTTAGATTATGAAAAATGACATTTTGTGTAGAGGCATAAAATGTAAATAATTAATTTAAAATTAACTACAAATATTTTATTGCATATTATTGTATTATCTTTTTTAGCAAAAGTTGATTTCTTTTAATACGCTATCGTTCTGTTTAAAACAATCTATTTTATTACTAGAGTTGGAAAATAAAAGGATACTACTAAATTTTCGTGGTCCCTGCGTCAAACCGTGAAATTATGTAAACGCTGTAGCCATATAAAGAGGATCTACAAACACTTTCACTTTCGACCAGCTAGTTGCCGAATTTGATGAATAAATGATAATCAAAAAATAAATGACACAACAATAAATGTTAACCAGTATTCAATACAATTATATAATTTAAATAAATCTAACAATAAATAATAAGTAAAATAACCGGTAGTTGAAATAAGTGCAATAATACAGTCGATATTCGGCGGGTTATGCCGTCAAAAAGGCGAATGCTTTCTTGTTCAGTTTTGAAATCGGGAAACAAGCACGCTGATATCAACAATTATAAGCACGGAGTGGAAGGCTTGACAATATATTCAGATTGTTGGCTAGCCTATAAAACTGACGAGCTTGGAAAGGCTGATTACAGCCATTTAACTGTGAATCACACATTTAATTTTGTTAATCCAACAACAGGTGCTCGCACCCAAAATGTGGAAAGATTGTGGTGCGCTTTTTAAAATGACGAAGCGAAAACAAAGTTACGGCTCGACATCACCTGGAGTCGCATCTTTCGGAATTCCTGTGTAAGATAAGCCTTTTGATGCCATATAAAAGCAGTCGTGGAGATATGACAACCACAAACTATATGCGAATGTATTTAACTTGGCGACAATCTTGGCGCTTTTTTGTAAAAGGATGCCATGAAAATTAAGCTGTACCAAATAAAGGATATGGTATTAATATAGTAGTATTCTTCGTAGTTCAATAAAACACTGGGTAAACGTTTACAATAGAGTGCCCCTTGATATTTTTGACTAACTGTTTTGACGCAAGAATGGCTCCAAGTAGCAATGTTGTCAAGATTGCTGTCATTCAAAACAACAACATACGTTACAAGAACGACAAAAGTACTCATCTTGTGTCTCATTGGCTATGTCTTATTGTCAGCTTCGAATGACTGCAGTGCATACAGTTCTTTAATGCAATTCATGTAGTCCCGGGATGGATCCTCATCCTCCTGATCCTGGTATAAGGACACCCCAAAAATTCCGTAAAGTTGGAATGGAAATTTCGTCTTCCACTTGATGCGACTGAATATGTTTTCAATGGTGTTGGTATGGATGTCAGTTTTAGGTCTCAATCCTTCAGAGAATGATTCACTGACAAATTCTGGAAACCTTGCTTACCGAGGCAACCATACATTTTGCAACAGTCGGAGATAATCGTGGTTCGGGAAAGGATTTTCCGTAGTATCACCTCTAGCAATGTCTCTTTCGTCCACAATGAAGAAAAAACGAATATTTAGCTTACCAGACATAATTCTTTGTGAAAGTGACAGCACAGCGATATACGTGACACACGTACTACTAATCACGTAGACCTCGATCACTAAACTAAACAGATCCAATCAAATGAAATTTAAGAAATACATTGTCATGTAACGAAAATATGGCTGCCATAACATTAGGAAAATAAATTCTATTCTGGATTACCAGAAAACTGACACCAGCGCCGATATTTGAGGTCAATCTAAGGAACACCATTTTCTACAATGCAACCAACTACCGTTAAGGTAGTAAGTCTTTATCCGTATCTTAATACGTTGTCTCAGCTGAGAAAGCGTTCGACTTGTTTATTCAATATGTATGCAGAAAGTGAAACAGAAGCAACTATGTTAATAGATACCAAAAGGAATAAAGTAAACATTAAAATTTCACTATTTTGGCAAGAAATACCGGGCATTCGGTTTTGCCGAATGGAAGCCCAGTTTCAAATAAATAGAATTACCACTGAAGAAACTAGATTCAATTATTTGATATCCCAGCTTAAGCGGAAGTATTTTCAAAATATATGGGACATTATTAAAGACACTAAGCCCAATAAATGTGTTGTGGCGAAAGAGAGAACTTTAAATACTTAGATTGAAAATGAAAATAAGCGAATTCAGCGTCTGGTTACTGGATTAGACTCGGATATCATAACCCAAGCCAGCTTTTGCAGAAAATGGAAAGTCTAGCCACAGACGATTTTCCAGAAAAAGGTGCTAAAATTTGTATCGCTGGATAAAATGTCTGAGTTTATAAAAAAAATAAGTTTTTTCGTAAGTGAAGAAAATTTAGATAAACTGGTCACGATGACTAACAAAATTTATGAAACTGAATCTGAAAAAGAAATTAACACTGCTTCGCCAAATATTGCTGTTAATGATGCTTTATTTGCAAAAATAGCTGTCTTAAAACGAAAAATTGATTCAGTGCACATAAATGATCGTTCTAGATCAAAATTTAGATATAATCACCGAAATACATTTTAGTCGTTCCAATAAGCGATTTAATACGAAAGGCAAATATTGCTTTTTTCATTTTAAATTTGGCGAAGGAATTTGAAATGTTATTCGCCATGTTCTTGGCGAGAGGATTCGAAACAGTCCATAGCGGATAGGATCAGCGGCTACCGCTTTTGCTGATATCAACGACAGCTACAAGTTTCATTTATTTATGAAAGATCGAAATACAGGACTGCAGTTCTTATTAGATTCAGGTACTGATATTAGCTTCATTCCTATGACTCACCATAATACAACAGTAAATTATTTTGAATTATACACAGTGAATGGAACGGAGATTCCCAGTTGTGGAATTAAATTTTTGGTTCTAGTATAGAAAAGGGTGCTCTTTGATTTGGCGCCAAATACTTATGCTGCTACCGGTTTTCTGGTAACCCAGGATCAACTCTGTTTCCACGATGTTATGGCAGCCATTTTGCTGTTACGTACCAATATTTTTCTTAAATTTAATCTAACTGCAACTTTTTAGTTTAGTGATCGAGCCACCCAGATGGTATAGTGGTTAGGGGAGTTGACTACCATACCGATGGGCCCAGGTTCAAATCCCGGAGAAGGCATGATTGTAATTGTCCGTCCCTTCATAGGAGGTAACGGTGGCCGCCTGTTAGGTGCCTCCCCAACAAAATGGCCAACACTTCCTGCGTTAGGAGTGGTCAATGTCGAAAAAAAGACAAAATAGTGCCCGTTGTTTTAGAAAAAAAAATTAGTGAACGAGGTCTACGTCATTCGTAATATATGAATCACGAACTATAAATTACGCCCTTTGAACTATTGGAATTTTATCGACCTTTAGTTTCCGTTTGCTGGCTGGTTCTAATAAATCGTCATTACCACGAAGAAGTATATCTAGCAAAATATATACTCGTTACTTTTCTGTTCATGATTTAGAGTGAAATGGTAAGAAAGTTATGATTGATTGCTTTATCAATGAAGGTTATATTAGTTATCGCTATGAAATCAACTTTGTACAAAAGATATGCGTCTGGTCGATCTCAAGGATCTTTTGGATGATTATAAATATGTTTGTCGCAAGAAAGGTTTTACAAACCGGCACTCGTACCAAAGTCGCTGCAGAAAAGTGGTCTTCTGGGGCTTTCTACAGTTCCTTCGTACGTGGCCTTCAGCAGAAGGGTTCCAGCACTTTAATGATGATTTCTTCTCACTCCTATACCGTCTCAAGACATTTACTTGTCTGTGTAAATCATCTAATTTATTTTCCGTGGCCTAGGGTGTTCTGCAGTTCCTTCGTATGTGGCCTTCAACACCACAGTTCTTTTACGATTAGTTTCTTGTCACTCCTATACCGTCTCAAGGCATTGACTTCTCCGGTTTAATCACCTAGACCTGCAGTCATTTGAACCACTGGCTCCTGGACTTGCACAGCTCTGATTGGGTGTCGGTCTGTACGAGTTTCTTGCTGCGCTGCAAGATTTCATGGCTTATACTAGAGCACTTTCTAAGACCTTCACATCCGACATTCACAGAGCTTTCTGTATTTTAGGATCTCGGACGCCGTAGATGAAGTACTGCAAGGACAGGATTTCTTTTGTCGGGCACTCCAAAAAGGCGAGGTGAGACAGCCGTTCAACATCCGTGGCAAGTTCCTGGAGTGTTTCTGTGGGCTTCTGTTGACGGGATTTTAATTGAAGCCTGCTGTAGTCTTTTAAACACTTCTCATCATAGCGCAGCTACAACGCGCAGAACAGAGCTTTGAAGACTAGTCTCTGGCTTTTTGGGAGAGTCTGATGAATATCCGCAGCATCTGCTCTCAGAGAAGCGGCGAGACGACAGGGCTTAGCTTTGGAATTTCATCCATTCGCTTCTGCCACTATAGAAAATTGTATCTTATACACTTGCCAGGAGGTCTTTCCATCATATGCGGAAAGGTTCAGTGAGGGACGAGCAGGTATGAGTAATAATTTAAAACCATCAGAATTGCACCCTGACGTCGCTATGAATTTCTTTAAAGTTTCAACTTCTTTGACGACCGCAGAAACTCTGTCATCGATTTGTTGCTCGATTTGTCATTGAGCTGCAGAAACTCTTCCTTCTATTTGTTCTTTGACGGAAGAAACTCGATTAATCGATTTGTTGTTTCAACTAAAAAAAGTTAATCGATTAGTTGTTTTACCGTCGAATCTCTCTCTTTTATTTGTTCTTTGACAGAAGAAACTTTTTCTTCAGTTTGTCCAACTTTATTTTCAACCGAGTCTATTCTGCCTTCCATAGACTCAAATGTGTTTTCCATTATGCAGGTAATTTCTGTTTTCATTTCTTCTTCACCTGCTTCAATCTTTTCTTGACCAGGTTTCATCTGTTTTTGAACGGATTTCCTCTCTGCTTTTACGGATTCTTGGCCAGCTTTTATCTATTCTTGTCCCGCTTTCATTTCTTCCTTAAGAGCTCTCATCTCTTCTTAAACAGAATTTTGGCCAGCTTTCATCTCTTCTTTGAAAGAAGCGAATGCTGCCACCAACTGCCTGAATTATTCCATCATCTCTCTTATCACTGCCATTCAATTCCACTTTTGACACCAAAATGTGTTGCGTGCGCACTGGTTCGTAATAGATTGAATGCAGAAGTACGATAATAGGTTAGTAAAAATTTATTTTTATCAAAAGAAATATTTTAGAACTGTAGATGTTTCGACGGAAATATTCATACAAGTGTTCACAATTTCACTCAGTATAATCAGTAGTTACACTTTAAGCTACTAAAAACGTTACATGCAACGCAATGAAAAGCACATCTAACGAGAAAGCTAACTTTGATATCTCAGTTCACGAAGAAATAAACAAATCGCAATAACCGTTGAGATGCTCTTTCTCTGGCTTTGTATAGTTCGCAACCGGTCACGAGATATTTCTAGAATTTCCTCTTCTAGAAATTACTAGAAGAGCTATAAGAAGATAGATTTATGATTACAGCTACCATAGTGGTCAATTACATTTATTCAGTTTCAAAACAAATTACCGAGATACCCATTTACTCATGTTAAATGCCCGTGCCTATGTATTCTTACTTTTCCGGCATAGCTTCCTCTTAAAATTTGTCTCGCGCTACATTGCACAGAAAAATACAACAATTTTAATTATAATTCTATTTAAATTACCTCTGTAAATACAAAATTCGTAACAATATTAAGCTTCATGGAGAATTCTTTGAAGCAAAAATAAATCACACACCATCTGGAACATTTAGAAATAAATTACAATGGTGTATCCAATAATCCGGCCGAAGGAAACTTAGCAGAAAGTTATCCCTAAATTATTTGTGCATAAAGATTTAGGATCAACCTCGCACATTTTAATTCGATTGGCATAGTTCGAAAGCATCTCGAACCCACATGTGAGAGTCTATTCCTGTTGTCAATCTTTCACCAAAACAGGAACTTTACTCTCAGGATAAAGAATAAAAAAATCAACGTACCGAAAGACAGATTGAAGCCAGCATGTTTTCTACCGCAACAAGTTCCTGAGCAAGAGAAACCTACAGCTCCAAATTGTATAAATAAAGCGAGCTGAGAACCCCAGCTAAGAATAAGTATGGCTAAACCCAAAATCAGATCAGCTTTAGGGTAATCTCGAAATGGTAGAATTCATAAGACACCATTACAATTCAAAAACTGATATTTTTTTTATATTTATACATAAATTTTTCGTTATTTTGAAAACAGTCACCATTACTTGGTCCCCAACCTTCCAACCTAAAGTTTTCTGGTAGAGCAGTTACTGGTAGGAGTTACCACGTTACTGGTAGAAGAGTAAATGTAATGGCATAAAATGTGACTAATTGATTTAAAAGGATTTAGTAATTATACATGTTTACTTTGCATGTTATTGAATAATCTTTTTGGCAACAGTTTTAATATTGGGTTTCTTTATAAAATTCAAAGTTTTATTTTAAAGAAATCAGTTTTTGTACTAGAATTGAAAAATAAAGGATTCGGAGTTATTATGGCAGTATTATTCAGATTTCACTAAAACACCGTTAAGGTTATAATATTCCTCAATACTTGGACTATAACAAACGTAACCTAGTGAGCTGTGTAATGACTCATCGATGGGTTCACGTATATAGCGACAAAGTGTAGAGAAGTGTTAGAATACCCTTTATTCACTAAAAGAAATATTCACACACGGCCCCTTCTCGGGCGTACAGGGAAACCTCCACTCGGGCTTCAAATCAAGATAGGGAAAATAAGAAACTAATCTAGTACTAAACTAAACTGAGTTGGTCGAAGCTAGACACGAATACCTAACATAGTTGGCCCTTGATTTAACTTAGGCGGCGATTATCAACAGGTACGTACAATACGGCAGAGCGTAGTAGGTTTAATATCGAAGTAGTCTGACGGTAAACACGCACCACTAAGGACTCCTAACTCTCCTACTAAAATAAGCTGAACCTTCCTTAAATACCCCTTCTATCTCATTTACATTCAAAGCGATTCTAAAAAACTCATTCTCGTAGGGAGTTGTAAGTGGAAAACAAGAATTAAAAGGATAGGGTTTCAAAATAAAAAATAACTCTTATAAAGTTAAAATACACCTTATAAGGTATTTCTCCCACCTTCTTAGCATGCCTTCGTAGTGTAATGGCCAGTACTACGAAGTATGCGGTCCGTGACGCGAATTCTAGAGGTCCGTGGTTCGAGTCCCGGCGAGGGATTATTCATTTTTCATCTCTCCTGCTTTCAAAAAATACCTGATGTCTCTACAGGGGCGCCCGAACTAAAAAGGATGATGGATGATGATTCTTCACCACCAGGATTTGGTGACCGGGTCCCCTAATCTCAAAACTAAAGTCGCCCTAGTTGCCCTTTAAAAGGGGGCCTATATAAGGCATTTCTCCCGCCTTCTAAGCATGCTTTCGTGGTGTAACGGCAGCATTTTTCGTCTCTCCTGCTTTCAAAAAATACCTGATGTCTGTACAACCTTACAAGGTAATAAGTCTATATCCGTATGATATTACGTTGTCTCAGCTGAGAACCACCATCTCGATTCCTTCTGTTTCAGTTTTACACTCGGATTATTATTAAATTTTTCTGATAATTAATATAGTTCTAAATACACTGTTTCTTTGGCTAATTTTTGAATCAATGAATTATTATTTATCAAAATGTTTTCTTTCAAAAGTCAAGCTTTCCTTCATGTGTTTACATTCTGCAGTATTCCAAAATGCAATCCGTAAAAATTCTTCAGATATTTTAACTTCACTGTCCACTTCCCAAATGCGAAAAGCAGCTGGAATGCAAATCCCGAAATTCTTTTTTAAGCCAATGCTTTTACGCACCTCGAAAAATTACGCATCTGAAACGAATATCTAGAGAGCGCATTATGTGACCATTGAAAACAAAAATGCATTTGTGGTCTTACACTATAATTCTCTTCAGCACTTACAGTAGTATAGAGCTGAACTAACAAAATTTGTTTGAATTACATTTAAACCACGAGAAAATTTACTGAATACAAGACGTCTTCGAACGCATATTTTGAAGCAAGATACTTCACTAAAATGAGGGTCTCACTTATATAATCCATGATATTCGGTCACTTAAGTAGAATTCTAAAATAAAATTCAACGAAAAGCTACTTATAACATTTGGTATTGGACATATGGACTGACGACCACTGGCATAATAATGGGCAAAAAAATGCAACAGAACTAGGTTTATTTGTTTCAAATCTATCACTTTGTTATGGCCCTACAGATTTATTGAAGTCAAAAAATAAGTTTAAATCCTTACGCACCGCCAAATGGCAGTTCACTGAGATCTGGATAACTTTGAATATACTTTAACCATATCCACTTTAACAATCAAAACCTGGTAGCACTGTTCATTTGTATTTCCGAAATTAGAGAATTGGTTTGTTTTATTTAATTACGGCAAAGCCTCGAGGGCTATCTGCCTAATGAGAGGGATGCCTTCCTGGAAGACTTTCTAAGGGAAACTGGCTCGTGTAAGCGTTACACATGAGGAAAAACACGGAAACGCCCATGGAGCCAGCCCGTTCGTGGGATTCGAGTCTTGGACTGAACTACCAGTGTTCCAGCGACTCCACCGCTGTGCCATTGGTGTGACCAAAATTAGACAAAGTTTAAACTGATAAATGATTAATTGTTAAACAGAAATTTGCTTATGTTTTTTATTTTAACCGGACAAAATAATGGCAAAAACGGGGAACATATTAAAAGAAAATTTTAAAAACAAAGTCTTTTCTCAGCTCATCATATAAATATTCAGTTTTCTTCGTAAAACGGCTGACAAAAACTTTTTCTTATATTTTTACAATTACCTTTTTATGTGCTAACTTCATTAATCAAATCACAAATCACAAAACAAACAAAATAAAATCACAAAACATTTAAAAACAGCATATCTTTAGAATTCCGATGGATTGTCAGAGGTTGCCATACATATTTTTATATTCGCTATATTATTTTTTGAAAAAACTAGTCGTTGGGAAGACCCTCCGCCTAAAATAACTATTATATAAAAAAAATATGCAATGATTTTAACGAGTCCAACTGCTATCATTTCATGAAAAGGTAGAATATTTCTAATTAAACATGTCATGAGTTTAATGCTGGTTCATTTAAATCAATTATCTTAAAAAGTAGAAAAACACTTTCTTAAGAAATATCTTTATTGCCCTTAAATCGCTTAGTTTATTGCTCTATAAACTTTCAGATTAAATTTGAAAGAATCTGAGGCTTTACTAAATGGCAACACGCTGCCCTTGGAAGATAAAAGCATATTTTACCGGCTGCGACAACACATTGTTTCGAAAGGAGTTTGTTAATTAAAACCAAAAGATAAATATCCTATATGTTTCCGAATGGTAAAAGTTTCGCGCTCCGGAGATAAAATGTTTTATTTTGAACAGTGTTGCCACTGCTGAGTTTTAATTCGTTTAGTTTCGTAATCAAAAATTCATTAACGTTTCACAAAATATGAAGTAAATGATGGAACTAATTCGAAATTCAAAATTCCGCCTTCCAAGCTTACGAGTTCGTGCGAAGTCCGAAACTTGATGCCTCCAGGTACTGTCGATTTTTCACAATGAGGGGAACGTACATACATACATGCAGATTCTTCATTATTTAATTTCTTTAAAAATAATATAGGGCGCTAACATTTGGTGGCAGCAGTAACACAGTTTATAGTGAATCAAAGCAAAATTCCATTTCGAGACTAATAGCCCTTTTTACTTTCTTGTACGAAGTAAAGGAAGTATTATAGTAACGAAAAAAAAAAAAAAACTCTTTTTCCCAAACAATTATAAAACTGATTTAAAACGGATTCAGAAGAATTTTTTTCGTGGCGTCTGTACGTATGTGTGTATGTACCTCGTATAACTCAAAAACGAGTAGCCTCAAAACGTTGAAATTTTGTATATCGGACTGCTATAACATGTAGTTGCGCACCTTCTTTTTTTGGTAGCAAACGGTATAACCAAAAGTATATAAATATATATATATATATATATATATTACTCGGCTCTGTGAACTCAGTTTTTTTTTATTCCTATATGTTGCTAAATTGCGCAATTTTTTGTTTTAAAAATGATTGAATTATGTTGTTCTTACTTCCGGTTAAGGTTTTTGTGCCTTTAGTCAACCTGTATGCAATAACTGTAGAAATAGAAACAATTTAGGAGTTGCTTAAGTGCGGCTAAGTCTAATTTTTGTTTCCCATAGTCATATTTGTCATAGCAGTCATATTTGTTTACATCGGAAACTTAGCAGAATAATGGATTTGTTACCAATATAGAAAAACTAAGCTTCGCAACAACAAATATAACATCGTCTTTTATTATTACGAATTAAATCGTGCTTAATCCCTTCTGGAATTAACATTTAAGTAATTAAATTATCCCATATATTGAAAAACATAGTGTCCACAACAAATGAAGTCAGTTTCTACGCCTTCAGTGTCTTTTTCCCCAGTGAGACCAAAAGTAAACTTTCAGTTTTGTGCACCGAAAAATCTACCTTCTTGCCCGTTGGCCGAATTGGTTCTCTTTGCATAGGAACTGTAATTTTAATTGTAAAAGTTGTTCTTTAAATTGTTTTGACTGTGTTTACGTTTTATATTTTCCTGTAGTTTTCAATTTTTAATAAAAATATTTTTAGTTTTAAGTCTTTTTTTTTTGGCATTGTCGCGAAGTGAGATCTTAATTAATGGAATGAGAAATATATCTCTAATGAAATTCGAGGAAATAAGTTTAAATGAAATGCATAAAAAAATGCGTATAATTTAATATTACGTACAAGGACGTCATGTGGTGTACACATCAGATTTTTTAATTAAAAACAATTAAATATTTTAACGTTTTTTGATGTGCTAGTTTTAGATATGCTAATCCCATACTTTCTACCTTTACATGAAGACTCAAATCTCGAGATAAGGTGTTAATGAATAATTGAGTATTTCCAGAAAAAGAAAAGTCAAACACAGGCTCCAATCATATTCTTTTGTTTCCATGGAAACAGTTGGCTTTTATAAAAAGCACGGAATATAAATTTTAAAATATTAAAATAATGACTGATTTTTCTGAAATCACACAGATATACCATATTTTAAAACACCTGATTGCATGATGATCAGATTACTCTAAGTAACTTGAAAAAAAGACTTCGCATCGCTGAAGGTAATACATAACTTTGTATAATTATCTTTAATAATAACATTTAATTATAACAATACTGCAGATTTTCATTAAAACTGTTGCTTTGTACTATAAATTAAATGTCATTTAGTTTATAGCAGTTGGGTGTAATATTAAAAACATTAAACAATGATTCAAATTAGTAATAAATATGTGCATTGCTTTTAAATTACCCAATTTATTAAGTAATTGCACTTATAATTTGAAGAACAAAGGCACGTAAAATGTTATTTTGAACAGCAAAATTCTGGAAACTAGCTGTTGCCTAGACCCATGGAAAATAAATATCTCCTAGTTCACGCAATGGCAACATTTACTAAACTGCTTGAATAATAAATGCAAAATGGCATAGGATAACATAACATAATGATCCAAAATTTTTGGAAAAGACTTTGCTGAGATCGATCCCCATGTCAAAAACGGAATCATCTGTTATATAGACATCTGGTGTGTTCAATCTTTTACATTTATTGACAGTTTTAACAGAATCCCAAAAACTATGCTGAAGCATTTCATAAATAAAAGACTCAGTTTAGGAATAACTGACAGGCAAATAAATGGAAATTAAGTGCTTTTGTTTGAAGGTTGATTAATTAGTCAGAGCTGGCACTGGTGCTCGCTACAATCTTTTTTTTTTCTTTTTCTAAAGCTATTGCCTGCTCTACTGCTTATTTTGATGGAGAAGTTGAGGCTGTTTATATAATCCTAATGTCTTTTGAGAAGACATCCTTTTAAAAAGGCTGGGATATCAACTGATTATAAATCTGCTATCCAAGCAGCGTCGTCAGATATGCCACAGGCTGATGATGTGTGCTTCTGTTTTCAGAGAGTTTGCTGAAAAGGAAGACCTGGTTCCGCTCGGCTTGGGATCCCTGATAATGACAGTGCTGATTTTGGAGAAAACAAGCCTTGTTCAAAAGCCAGTAACTCCCTTGTCATTTCGTTTTGCAAAATTATGCATAACAGATATTTATGAATATCCCCCTTAGAGAAAGTTTGAAATTTGTGCTCACAATAAGTCTTCGGAATTCGTATTTAAATCCAGTAATTTCATTCGGGGCTGTTTGTTCTAAGGAGAGTCGCTGAAACTGAGTTTTATTTGACAGCACATTGACTGGCCATTTATTTATTATAACACTGCGGATTTTCTAGCTCGCCTGTGTTTTTTGTGATAGCGGATAACCGATAACGGCGCAAAGTTTGAACTTGTGCTCTGAAGTTAAAGGCTTTTAACAAAATAGTGTAAATGTATTGAAAAACTAAGTAGCGAATCGCGTAAAGACAATTACCTGCATTTGGTTCATTCTTCGATCAGTTTGAAAACTTAAATTTGAAGGGTATGACTGAAGTATAACCAAAACGAAAAAAAAAACTTTTCGGAACATTATTTAGTTTATCAGAGTGGTAAAGGTAAAGTGTAAGTGAACTGCGCGAGAGTCAAAAGAGCAGAATATTAGAAATTTCGTTTATGTGGAAACCACAGAAACTATGTTTGTTTCACGAAACTCACTCATAGGCGATTAGTTATCAGATTTTATAATCAGTAGTCTACAAAAGGAAATAATATTGCACTTCGAAAGTAAGCTGTATCTTTAGAGAAAAAAAGTCTTTACTCATGAGTGGGTTTGTCCCAAAGGACCCAAGTGTGTCATCAATATACTAAATCCAAAATCTCAACTAAGCATCTGTGAAACCTTGAATCTTGAACACCATACAATGCATGAAATATCACAGAGAATGCAGAAAACTGGATTGACTCCATTCTGCTGGCAGATTTTCAAGGCGAAACGTTATTTTGTTTTGATGGATGTTGGGTGGTTTAGTGGTCTGTGGTGATCGTTAGATAGTTAGATGGTTTCATTTGGTGGTTCTTTGGATGCGATTTTTGGTTAGTTGTAATAGTTATTGTATTTCAGAATCAGTGTAGCGTAATTTGTAATTTACGAAGCATTTTCTTTAAGCACTCAAGCATACCCAATGCAGACGCACTTATCAACAATGCTTAAATTCAGTCACTATTGAACAATGGGTTTTCAGTTAACCGGCATAGAGCATTTCAATATTTGTTGCACTGAAAATACTTCACAAACCTACTGGTGATGAGCTCATTGATAGCTTAAGTTAATGTTCAGCTAAAAGCATTTCTAACATGAAAACGTAAAGCGATATGGCTTTAATACAGTTTAATACTCTCTGGGTAACCCTGTTTACTAATAATGATAAAACAGTGTCTTAATCCCGTAATAATGCTGTGCAATAGCAAGATTTAGCTTTTTAAACGTTTTAGAATTGTAAGCTTCTTTAGCGGGTCTCTCAGACAGCTGTTATATATGCGAACGTTATTTTGGGCTATGTATCAGCACTAGCTTCGACCTCAGTTGGGATGTAATAATTCCTGAAATGTTTGTTGGTGCTTAAACATTATATTGCAATCAACTGGCCAAGGAATTGACGCTAATCGAAATCTATATGACGGTGTTAAAATAAATACATAATTGAAATGTATTGGCTGGCCGCATAAAATTGCTTCGGGAGCCACCAGTTTGAGAATATTGCTTTAGTGGATATATTTAGAAATGCAAATCCCATGCACAAAATGTTTGGCGTCATAAATGTCAAATTTGCCACACGAAAGATTCAGAAGTTTGAAAGAAATATTTCCATCTAGATTCAAATTATCCGTACCCTTTTAAATATTTCCCTTAAAAGCAGTAATTAGACGCTATACATAATCACTGATGGATGATATGTGGAATCCACATGAAACGTGAATGTCTCCCTTACGTGAAAACGTGAATGTCTCCTTTAGTTCGCCACGTAAGTTGCTATCTAAATGCCAACGTCAAAGGTCAAACCATTAAGAAGTATGAGAAGATATCCTTAGTATTGTTTTTACTCAACAAAATTTTCAGCAATAAGTGTGGAATTCTTTTGATATTCTGATCCATTTGAAACTTTGGAAAGCGATTACTGCTGGACTCATTATCAGCATTTCCGCGTCCCTCTCGAAATCGTTTTTACCAACCATTTCGTTGCATTGGGTGGATTTTATGCGCCTTTTACAAAATCAATTGTTTAGATTCTTATTTTTCCCATTTTTCGCTAAATAGTTGTTTCTAAACTTCGCTCAGCTTTCGAGTCCATGACGGAAGATGTTCCCAGGATCAAAGTAAATGATTAATTGCGTAGAAAATTCTGTTCTTAAACAAAAAATATTTTCGGAAAAATCATTTGATATAATATAGTATTGGCAAGCTTACTATAATTCATAGTTCTAAAACATTTACCCTAAAACTTTGCATACACAATTTGCATATTAACAAATAATGTTAAGTTTTAAAAATGTGCGCAAAGAAGTTTGATTTTTTTAACCAAACACAACGACTATTTGTTATCTGAAAAAAAAAGCGTCATCCAGTAATGCTGCAGTGTAATTAATTGGGATAAACGGAACACCACCATTACACTGTTTTAACAGGTTTAACGAATAACAATTTAATCATTCCCCAAACATTTTGGTTCAAAATAGTCACATCATTAGTGTAAAACATTTTGAAATCAGGTTTCCTCAGCTTTAACAGAATTAGTGCTTCCCTTTTCTGAAAGGAAGTTCTGAAAAATCATTCCACTACCCCAGCGGCATTCCATAAAACCATTCTTCAACGCCTCAGTGTCCATCCATCACTGAGTTATGCATCCCCCCCGTCCCTGCCTGTATTTATCAACGTCTTCCTTAAGTCCTCGTTTGCAGGAAGATAACGGAACACGAAGGAGAAGAGGAGGGTAAAAAAGTAAAATCCAACTTTTCCTTCATTTGTCGTAGAATGTATCATCTAATGCTTGTATTCCAAAAGCATGATCGAATTGAAATTGTCGACACTGCACATCAGCCTAGAAGGTAATTGACGCGCATTGCAGGCTAATGATGTTGTCACACAAAAGTTCTTTCTGACAATGATAGAGCGACAGGGAAAGTTTTGAGTGATAAAAGCACAGAAAATATCCCATTACTGCTGATTTTCCATTTTCGTAAAACTATGTGGGCTGTAACAAATTATTACATTTTGTGTTAATGTAATTTCATGTATATATAGGATCTCTGAGTGAGTAAAATTCTTTGAAACTGTTTGAGTAAAATGCATTTTTCATTTAATTTAGTCACTCAAAAAATTATGAGCAAAGCTAATAAGTTCCACTATGGGCATCATTAACAGCACGAGAAACACTACAGTGATATTCAGTTTCCTTCCACATTGAGGCAAGATTGTCTGATGTAATAATTGCAATTGTTAATGTGATTGCCTCCTTGCGATTGTCATGATTATCAGTTCTGTCATCAATTTTGACAAAGCCCTAGAGAATACATATAGCGGGAAAGATTTTGAATATTTGTGAACCGTAGAGTAGGTGTATTTCTATTAATCCATTCTCTTGGATATTTACTGAATAATCTTCTTTTGCTTATGATTCATAAATAGGTATGATGTTTCATTTTGGTGAAAGAAAATCTGTAGCTCAACGTCGTAAATTTCCATTTGCTTTATTTAAGACAAGGAATTATCTGTAGGATTTTTAACTACACTATGGGGTTGATATCAGTTTAAAAAATAAATAAATATTCGCAATCAGTAGTAATGCTGAATAATAAAAAATTATAAATAATAAAATATTTTATTACTCATTATGCCGCATCAGACTCTGACCTTAGGTGAATTTCGAAAGTTCCATGTGTAGAGAACAAATATTCTGGTTCGTAAATTCAACAATTTTGGCTAATTAAAACAAATACCCACAATCCATTAGGATGACTAAATTACCTAAAAGAACTTTCAAATATTTGGCATAGTTTGTACACCACGGAAATCTTTTGAAATTCCAAAATTCGTTCTCTGAAATCCTTTCGAAAAAAAAGATGTACCTACATTTTTTTTATTTTTGCAGAATCTATACAGCAAGCAACAATGAATAATATTTTGGCATTTCTTTCACCATAAGTTCTGAATATATGCAAATAAGAGCTGAAAATGTACTCGTTCGTGTGTAAATTAGCTTTCTTTGTTTATATAAGCGTCATGTTAGGATACGAATTTGTCTGTTTTTTTCAGCAATGACTAAACCGTAATTGTACGTAAGTGTAAATAAAGCGCAACTGCCGCGTAAGAAAACCGTATAGGGTATCATCCAGAGCCAGGACAAAGGTAAGACAAATGAGATAATTCCCTCATGTGAACAATTAGAAAGGGCTGTGTCCTTAAGTTTAAAATTAAAATTTTCATTTAACAAATATTAAAAGAATTTTGTGTTTAAAAGATTATTAAAAGAATTTTGTATATTAAAAATTATACAAAATTCAGTATATTAAATATTTGCAAAAGAATTTCGGACTGCTGTAATATCTAGTTGTGCTCCTCCCTTTTCCATTGCAACAAGCAGTATCAGATATATACATGAAACAAAACTAAACTCAGTGGCGCAACAGCCCTAGTGGGCTATGGCCTGCAGTGCCCCGATATCTGCTTTCCTGATCATGGGTCCTGGAGTGCTTAAGCATATGCCCCAGACAAGTGGCCAGCTTGTCGCACGGCGCCGGCGTCTGGTCCCCAAGCGTACTTGATATTCATTTTGTCGACCCTGTCAAGGGATGAAGGGCTGAGTCAACCTTGCCCAGCCGGGGATCAAGCCCCGGACCTGTGGTGCTACTGCGCAGTGCGCTACCCACTGCACCACTGAGCCTCAAATATATATCCCTTTCGAGACGGCGCGCCTTTGTTTAAGTCGTTCCCTCGGGACGGATGGGAGTCAAAAGCAGTTGTTCCAAAGGCTGGAGACTTGCGTCCGCTAATCCGAGCTTTAGAAAAATTCACAAAAAAAGTTTACTTTCTAACGTCATAACTTTTGGTCGTATTTTTGATTATTAATTAAGTTATCATATATGTTAAAATTAGCGTTTAATAATCTTTTTCTTTGCTTTACATGACTATATATATATATATATAAAATTGCTAACTTTGAGAAATAATTTTAGGAAGCGCTATTCAATTTATTCCGAAATTTTAATTGATAAAATGCATTAATAAACTTTTAAATTAATTAAAAAATATCAGAAAGACTGTTAACAAGAAGAGGGAACAAAATCTTTCACGTAAAGTGGATGGCAGATACTCAATGAGCTCAGTTTCTGACAAAATGTCCGCATGAGAATCACTAGAAATATCGCCCTCTATAGAAAACGAATCACCACTCTCATTCATATCATTCATTGACTCATTTACTATTCATCTAATAAAAAACGCTTGCTCGCCATAATAAACTGAAGTCAAGGCTTTCCAAAATAAAAGCAATGCAAAGTGTAATAGAATATCGCATCTCAAAGACCCTAAAAACATAGTAGCAAAAAAAGAATAAAAAAATATCAGAAGGAATAGAGAAACGCGAATGTTTATATCATGTGCCGAGTTAAAAAGGCGAGCTGTGTTTGTTTATATTAAGCTCCTCGCAACAGCTGACACCAAATTTACGAAAAATGCGATCAGATTCAAGGTCAGGATCATAAAACTGTATTCAGTTAAAAAATAATGGACACTTGATGTCATCTAGTTGTCATTAAAACGTTCCAAGTCAAAGGCACAAATATGTGACTGCCGGGGATGAACGAGAAAATGCTGTGGCACGTCAGCGTGCCGGCCGGGAAATGAGTACCCTTTTTGTTGGCACCTATGCCTGACAGTCGGTTTATATATATATATATACGTATTATATATGGTATTATGTATGTCCACATCCACTCCCTACCCAGCCTTTATTTTCGCAATCGTTGGTCGTAGTCACATACTTCCAATTACAGAAGTGTTTCAGGTGTTTTAGATGGCAAGATATTCAAGCTTTGGCACTGCCAAATTTTGTTAAAAATTAGTTTTCCGCAAATAAGAAATCTAACTTTTAATGCGGTCTACCGTTTATTATACTTTTCGCTGTGAATGTTTTATACTCGTTATGAAAAAATATAATTATAAGAAGTTTGATTCACGTGTTACAAAAATTGATCGGGATATTTACTTTGAAAATTTGCAGTATTTATTGTCATTTTTGGCTTTCCTGGAAGGATCAGTTAATTAAGTTAGAATAATTTGAAGAAATAAGTTTAAATGAAGTGCGGGACAAAATTTGTATAATTTAATAGGCCGTAAAAGGAAGTCATGTGGTGTTCACGTCAGATTCTTTGCATAAAATTTTGCCATTCAATCAGAATATTATGGTTCAATGTTTAGACTTGCTGATCCATGCTTTGTTTGATATATTTCTTGTTTATCTTAATATATGGAATTTAAATTAAAAAATTTAATTTTTTTAAGTGTTGTAAAAAGAAACTTAATTAATTAAAATTTTTTTAAATCTTTCTTTGGCAAAGATTTTTAAATCTAAGTCAAAATAAAGTTACTTTTTTGCCTAATATTTAACTTTATACTGGCATATTTCAGCTTCTATTTTATACATTTCTACGGTTTAACAAAGTCTTATCTTAGTCGAAAAGCGGTAGTCATGTTCGATTTGAAATAGTTTTCGGTAACAAAATAAGCGTTATATGTTTTCTTTTATATCTGATTACACACCAGGTATTTCACATCACCAACGATTGCGACAAATTATAAATGCACGCAAAGAAAGGAACCCGTAATTACTGAACACAGTATTACAGATTATACAGGAAACAAGTAATATAAAAACAAATTAAAGTCAATACTTACTTAGGTCAGCAAAGTAAAATTTTATTTTAGTTACTTTTTATAAACATTATTCACATTTTTTCGTTTCAAAATTATGAAGCTGTTAGAGGTCAATAATTTCTCGTTCTATCCATCTCTTGTAATGCTTCATTATTGTATTGCTTCATTATTCCCGTCAGTTTCGAGCAGTCCAGTCCTTCAATTAATATTCTATCTAATGATTTCAGACGACTCAAGGCGACATATGCTTGACCTGCTGCGAAGAATTTTCCTAGGAAGTTTTCCTTGGCGCTTATGTTTTTCTTTCTCTATCCGTCGCTTGCGTTATGTTGCAGTTTCTTTTCGTTTAATTTTCGCATTCTCTGTTTTGTAAAGCAAGGGACATTTTAAAGGGTTATATTTATTTAAACATATATTATTATTACGTTAACACAAAAAAATGGGGAGAATTTTCGCTACATAATGGAACATTATATCCGCTTCATCCAACTCTATAAAACTACAATCCTTTAATTCCACACACTTTAAAAATCTTTAGAATTTTATCTTACTGTTGCCACATATTTTTGTTAAATATTTCAATCCCATTTATCACTGTCATGTACTATTATTATAAGTTGTTACAAAATTAATTTTTACAACACGTGAGAATTCGTAATAAATGGTCATAAGTCTTATAATATATTTAATAAAAACAGTATATCTTTTAGTTCCGAAAAACAGGAATAAATAAGTAGGAATTGGCTTTAATATGTGAGAAAACTGTATTAACACCAAATGTCATCCACTGCAAGTTTAAAAAAATATATTTGAATTTAAGTGGATAAATAAAAAGTATTTTATTAACGATTGAAATATATATTATATA
>KK120754.1:280550-303336 GCA_000611955.2 Stegodyphus mimosarum | reverse complement strand
AAAGAGTGTGAGCTAATAGCAGGAAATTAAAAAATTAGAAAACTAGTAGTGATTTAGCAAACGAATTTGTTAGTAAGTTTGAGAAAGATGGCCTATGCAATCAAAATGCCTGAGGTTAAGAGTATGATAATGGGGCTAATATGCTTGCTATATACAAAGATGTGCAAGCCATTATTTTAAAAAGAAATTTTAAAAATAAATATATTCCTTGTTCGTCTCATAGTTTAAATGTAGCATGCAAAAACACCGTTTTTACAAATTTAAACGGATTAATAGTTTTTGAAGGTATAGAGAGAATCTGTAAATTTTGTGAATGACATTTCAGCAATTAAATTGGATGCTTTATAGCTATTTTAAAAACTGTATTAAAAGATCTTACAGATACGCTATGGGCATCAAAAGTAAACACTATTAAAGAATTGCATTTACAAATTACCGAAGGGTCTTTTATTTAAAGGTATGGCGTCAAACAATAAATCATTGTAGTGGAGTGAAAATAATAGCATTTAGAAGCAACTTAATTCTAAATGTTTAGGAGTGTCTGAATTTAATTCTGCAAGAAACAAAAAAGTAAATAAAGCTGTGCTACCAAAAACAATAACTATTTCATAATCCTTCAGCTTAATACAGGAATGTTTTTCTTTAATGTCTTTGCAAAATGTAAAACTTTAGACGTAAATATATCAAAAGAATCTGAACAGAAACGACAAAGCAAGGTAATAAACCAAATTTTCAAAAATCAATTAATAAGAAAACTAAATCTTCAGAAAAATATTTCTCTCATATAAGAAATTAAAGAAACGTTAAATCTTTTAATTTCACAATTAAAGTCACTCGTAGCTTCTGATTTTTAATTTCTAGCTGGTGAAAAATGATTGATGAAGTGATTTAGAGGCAGCAACTTTAACGTTAGCACTTAAATAGCCAAATGATATAAAATCTGCAGAAATTCAATCGGAAATATCTAATTTTAGAAACCAAACTATTTTTTAAATTCCTGACACTAAAGGAGGTGCAAGTTAAATCCCTTTAAAATAATTCAGGAGTATAGTTCATTTATATCCAAACACAGAAACAGCATTAAGAATTTTTTAATGTTTACAGTTACCATTAATATTATAAAGTAATATTATAAAGGTCCAACAATAGCATCATAAATAAAATAGGGTGGATTAAAAAATCGTTGCAGCTTTTGAGTGGTTGGATTTTGTGCCTCTGTCCAGATGCCCTTCAATTCGAAAATCACGAAGGAATCACCACAGCTCCTCCTATGTAGGCTCTTAAGGTATAAGAGTTGAGCATATCCTGCTGGAAAGTCGAAACTGTAGGTTCGAATCCGGAAGAGGATGCAGTTGATTTCCTACGTTTCTCCGCTCCATAGACTTAATAGTCTTTATACCTTTCATTTATATCTCCAAATGAATATATTAATAAAAAATATCTCTGACGCCATATATTATATGTCTTGTAGGAAATCATTAGATTCTCTTATTCCCAACTTACTGCACCATTTTTCCCGAAACACTTTGAAATCGCAGTGGCTTATCTTATCTGATAAAATAATGTGTCTCATTTTTGACTCCAATCGAGAAACTGTTTTATTCAGGATAATAGAATGGAAGAAAATATATTCATGGTCCATCACTTCACTTGAATCAGTTTTTTTTTCATCAATAGTGAGAAAAGAACACCAACACAAACTCATCAAAATAACATTTCGTCCTACATCTTCTCAATCCCACCTTATGATAACAAATATTCTGCCATTCACTTCGCACTGTGGTAACATTTTTTCTACTCCGATGCCAGAGAAGAAATGGAAAAAAGTCTTTGATATTTGCTTATTCAAAAGCTGATATACGAAATGTGTATATTTATCGAACCATGTGCTTGTAATACGAAGAAGACTTCTATTAGGTTCTTCCTTTCAATGCTATTTTTATAACAATGAAAACATAAACTCTAAATTTACCAACCGATTTCCTATTATTCAAATTTATAAGAAAATCTTGGCACAAAGTTCTTCCAGGCTATTTATTTTTCTCAGAAGTAATTCTTTTGACAGGAGAAATGTAGATAAATTTTGTGAAACGTTTTCTATCTTTACGATGTGGTATGTTACAGAGCACTTATCATCTAAACGAATTGAAAAATGCTGGTATCTGTAACTTGTTAAATAAATTTTCAAGTGTTTCAACAAATAGCCGTTTCTTAAAATGTTGCCATTTGAAGTCATAAAATTTGTTTTTTAAAGAAAGAAATTAATCTGAAACCGTTTGACAAAATGAATGGCTTAAAAGCAATAATTACACTTATGAATAATTTAAACCTTTATTTTTTTAATAATACATTTATTTGGTATAATTTAAAAAGAACATAAGTTACAATATTTTCCAACGTTTAATACTGTGAGCATTTGAAACTTCACTATCATTAATAAAGTTATTTCTAATGTTATCTATTATGGAACTTGGTGGAGTTTCGTTTGAAGTTGAGTATACTCTTAAAGAAATCCCAGCATTTTAGTCTACGAATTTGAATAATTTGGATTATGCAAAGTGCGCGAGAGCTTTCCTCAAAGGGAAAGAATGCCTATACAAAAGAACTTTTAAAGCAGCGGTCTCAAACTCAAGTAGTGAACAGTAACACAGCACGTATTCGAGAGGTCCAGGTGAGAACATTGCACATTTTTCGCGTCACCTCCCGCCTTCTTTGCATGCCTTCATGGTATAATGGTCAGCAGGCTTGGCGCGTATGGAGAGGACCTTAGTTCGAGTCCCGGCGAAGGCACTGCTCATTTTTCATCTCTTCTTCTTTAAAAAATATCTAATGTCTCTACAACCTGCTTCAAAAATAACCTAATGACTCTACAAGTGGAGTCCGAACTAAAAGGTGTTGGACGATTATTCGTCATCTCAAGATTTCGCGATTGGATCCCCTAAACTTTAGTTTCTCTTAAAAAGGGAGAGTATATAAGATATTTTCCCCTTCGTTCACCATGCCTTCGTGGTTTAACGGTAGCACACTCGGCGCATATTTGATAGTCCAGGTTTGAATCCCGGCGAGAGCATTGCATATTTTCGCGTCTCCCGCTTTTACACATTTCTTAAGCATTTATCAAAACGTACATGAACAGCAATAATAATATCGCAGAGGAAAGAAATTCAAATCTATGTTTATTTTCTATATAAAATCTAAACTTGGTATCTGCAAAACAGTTTTGTCGGTTAGAATTTTTAATTCAAATATACTGACAGATAAAACAACCTTTCAGACTGACATTTATTTCAAATAAATGTTTCAAATTCATGTTTAATGAATCATTAAATAACTTACTTCAATCAAAACTAAAATTACCGCATTATAAAATCTTCCTAGGTTTTCAGAAAAAATTTTCCAGATGGCACAAAACTTTAAAATTATGACAGCCTAATCTATTTCTCTTATTTATCAATTTTTTTTCGATGCATAGATAAAAATGCACACGTTTGTACATAAGTAATTATAAATTTCTTTATTTCACACTGCGCCTTGACATTTGATGACACTTAGATTCTGCCAAAGTTTGTAGACTTTGAGAAAATATTAGAAAAATTATTAGAAATGATTTTAACCGCGGAATGTATATAATGATCGGTCATTCGCGTTCCTTTGTTAATTTTCAACTATGGAAAGAAAGCTGTTTACATATAAATGTATTCTAAATTTATATGTGAACAGTTTATAAGTGTGCAGGATTTCACTTGATCTGGTAAAGTTAATTAGTTCAATAGCCCTAACAGACGGGAAGCGAATTATCTTTATGTCTAAAGCAACGAGAAAGTTGTGGAAATGTTAAAAATAGCCTATTTATTTAAACAGAATTTAAAACACAAAGGAGGTCTTGTGCTACAATATAAGCCGCAACTCGTGGTGATACAGCTCAATAGAATAGCCAAATGTAAGTTAATTGTGGAAGAGTATTCAAGAATTACACAATTAATTACTATACTAAAAGCTCGCTCACTACTCTACCGGAGTGTCAGAATTTTAAATGTCAGCAGCGATAGAACGCAAGGCCAAATAATCACAACTATCAAACCTGGCATGAAACTAACACGAAGCATGCATGCGATGCCAGAAATACGCTCTGTTTTAAAATACAAATACCTCATTTTAAGTACTGGTTATATATTTGTATTCTGGTGAGTAATACGGAAAAGAGAAGTTATAGTAAAGGCTGAAATTATAAATATCTGGTTAAGTAACATAAAATTTAATTAGCCGGGATATTAATTTAAATTTAATTAGCCGAGACTTTAACTAGCCGAGATATTAATTAAAAACGCTTTTCCAAACGATAAATTCAAAGCCAATTTTTCACTTTGTTAGGTTTTTTCCCTATTGTTTTTAATGGATTTGGCTACGCGCCACTTTCTTTTTTCACAAATATCTATGGAACGGCGCTTATTTCAATTTAGAGACGCATATCCCCTGATTCCAAAAATTCGTCAGAATCCATTGATTCCCTTCTCATCTTCATACGACTTTAATCATCTGAAATATTAATTAAAAACTCTGAAAACGCTAATTTGAATGAGACTCAATAGCTAATTTAGGGATTTCTTCTTAGGTTTTCCCATAGGGCTTCGTGTTTCGAAAGACGCTGGTATTTGGCACCGTCCCAATGTGTTGAAAAACTATATACCGCTCTAGGGATTTTTATTTTTAGATTTTTCTGAATTGATCTAGCTTAGAAAAGTTTTGTTTCAATTTATCCATGCATAAAAATTTGATAGTGGGAAAAATATGTGCATATATTGTTAATAGGGACTAGCGGTCAAACCCGTCAGCTGATCTCCACAAATCTAACATCTCCACAAATTTAACATGGGAACTCTTTTAGACACGAACAATGAGTAAAGCGGGCGCAGCTCAGCTGCCTGGTTTGCCCGCTAGTAAAAATTAATAAAGTCTGTATCTTCAAGCCTTTAAATGACATTTATATCTCATTGTATATTTATTAGTTCCATTCATAGATTTTTCTGGTGTGTAATACTTACCCGTATTTAATGGAAATCAAAGTAACAAAATTTTTACTTCAAATAACTAAAATCTTGAAATTCTGCAACACCATATTCGCAACAAATATATGATTGAAATTTACTCGTTGGCCATATGCAGCCCCTTGGCCGGCAGTTTAACATCAATTTTAGAGTATTTCCTTGTTGTTTCTTGTACTTTCGCTCTATCTAGATTGCTGTTTTACTTGGTTCTACACACTTTCATGGTAAAAGGTTGGTAATTATTAATATTTCATATTTATTTTCGTGTTTTAACACCTTCGACATTAAAAACGTGTTTAGCAGAGTTTGTTTTTCCAAAATTTTGCTTTTGCCTTCTTTACGCTACAATACACTCGCCTTGGTAAGTATTGGCAAAGTATGCAAAACATAAGGATTTTAAGAAACATAAAAATATTTAGCTTTCACAACCTCTCTCATAACCAGTTCTCTCAATATTGCTATTGAACAAAACATAAACTCTTTAATTTATTTCTCAAATTTAATCTATCTGTAACTACTGATGGATTAACCAATTTAAAAGCAATAAGCGTACTTTTTAAATCTTTATTTTACTTTTAGTGATTCTGGTGTAAACAAAAATATTGTTACGTATTTAGATAGCTAATTTTAGTAGAATGATAATTAAAATTGTTGTATTTCCCCGTGCAAAGCAGCGCGAGACAAATTTTGAAAGAAAGCTATGTCGGAAAAGGAAAAATATAGGAGCACGTGCATTTAACATTTAATAAATGGATATCTCGGTAATTTAGATTGAAATTGAATAAATGTAATTGACCTCTACGTTAGCTGTAACCGTAATTACATCCTCTTTTTGCTTTCCAGAAATCTCGAGAAGCAGAGTTTACTAGAAAGTTCTGGCGCAACCAGTTAAAAAGTATTTAAGACCGAAGAGAGAGCGTCTCAGTTCACTATCCCTTCAGATGAGCACTTTCGGAAGAAACTCTGTATCTGGATTCCTCACCTTTAGCTCCAGAAAGGAATTAAATAAGGAACTTTTAAGAGTAGACTAGAATCACCTGCTGAATACCAGTCTAACTCGAAGTTCCAAAGTTCCAAGTCTCAGTTCAGTTGTTTAGTTAGTTGCTTAATTACAGTTATTGAGACTTGTTTAGTTCCGTGTGACCTGAGATACCTGAATTAGCTTTCTCTTTAGATAATGCTCTGCGTTGCGTTGTATTTTAGCGTTTTTAGTAGTTTGAAGTATGACTACTGATTATATTGCATGATATTGGGAACACTTGTACGAATATCCCTGAGGAAAATTCAAGCGTTCTGATATACTTCTTATTACACTGGTGAAATAAATTAAGAGGATTTGCATAGTTTATCGAATTGCATGAAAAGAACTGAACTGATGGAAAAACCACTGCTTCTAGATAAAAATGCAAATCTTGTACCGCAAATACGTAAGCGTACACGTGTGTCTAGAAAGCAGAAAGACAGGCTTTATAAACGCGTGGAGGGTAAGACGAATTGAGTTCGCTAGCACACATCGGCGAATTTCTCGGTGTTATCTTGCAGCAATCGGTTAAATTCACATCGGAACAGTAAAAATGAGTAACCACAAACGTTTAAATGATGGAATGAGGTGGCGAATTGTGGGGAGGTTAGAGGAAGACCAATCGCAAGTCCAGATATGCAGAGAGTTTAATTTAATTTAACTCCCAGCGTCGTGTGTAACCCATGGAAACAGTTCCAGGATACTGGATCCATTGAGAGAAAGCCTGAGCAAGGTCGTCCAAGAGCCACAACGGCCAGAGAAGATCGCTAACTGTCCAATTTAGAGAGGCGTAACAGAGAAAGTACAGCTTCTCAGCTCTCTCGGGACTTGTATGCTGCCACAGGAACCCGTGTAGCAAGGAAGTCTGTATCCAAAAGACTGAATGCGAGAGAGTTGTTTGCCAGAAGCCGGTTGTCTGCGCCCCGCTCACGTCTACGGACAGGAGAGTCCGATTAGCATGGTGCAGGCAGCACAGTGATTGGAGTACGGAGCAATGGGCGACCATTCTGTTCACCAACGAGTCCCGTTTTAGCCTAAACACCGATTCTCGCCGTACTTTCATATGGAGAGAGCCGGGGACCCGCTACCTATCCTTCAGTGTCTGCGAAATAAACAATTATGGCGGTGGCGGTGTAATGGTTTGGGCAGGCATCATTTTGGATGGCCGCACAACTCTCCACATCTTTGCCAGAGGCTCTGTGACTGGTGTGAGGTATAGGGATGAGGTCTTGGAGCCCTATGTTCGAATTTTCCGGGGTGCAGTGGGCCCCGAGTTCATCTTACAGGACGATAACGCGAGGCCACTTAGAGCTCTTCCGGTCGACGAATTTTTCGAGAGTGAGCATATTCCCCGAAGGGAATGGCCAGCCGAATCTGCAGACCTCAACCCTACAGAACATGTCTGGGACGCTCTGGAGAGGGCAATTGCAACTCGCAGCACCCCTCCGAGAAACATCCAGGAACTGAAAACAGAGTTGCTGAATGAGTGGGACCCATTGCCACAGGCACTGCTAAACTATCTCATTTCCAGTATGACACCACTCTGCGAGGCCTGTATGGCTGTAAGAGGGGACCATGCCCCTATTAACCCATTTCATCTAGGTCTTCTGCAACGGCTGTTTCAGACCTTCAGACTCCCATGAGTGTTACACACAAACATGTGTGTGTGTATTATAACTGTTGAATATTTATTTTGCTTATATTATATCAACCTATGTTCACACCAAATTTTATTAAAATCTGTCCAGTAGTTCTGGAGATCGTAGACCAAATATGAAAATTCCTTTAATTTATTTCACCAGCGTATAAGAATAAATTTTTATTAACTTACTATCGGACTTGTGCATTCAATTTATTGCGAACCCGCACGAACTCAACAATATGCTTGCTTTATACGTTGAAGTGATAATGTTTATGAATATACTCAATGCTGTCACAGTGTCTAATGAAAAATGACCTATCGCCATGTATTATATACTTGGTGCGGAATGGTTTCGTTTCCCAATAAATCTAACTTTGAGATTCTAAAATTTTAAATTTCTTAGTTAATGATATATAATTTGTTTCATCTGCTAATAATTTTTGCGTTTGTATTTTGTTAGTTATTAATTTTTCGTCTTCCTTAAGGCCTTTTGTGTTCGTACAAAAATTATGTACTTAACAACATTACTTTCAGCGGAAGTTTTCTTTAAGCGTTTTCAAAATTCTAATAACGCAGCTCCGAATTTTCCTTTCATTTTGCTCAAAAGATAGCGCCATGTTTATTATGTCTTTGTTCTGCCCATTTATTTGCTAAAACTTCGCATTTAATGCAAAGTATTTTTAGTTCCTAAAGTAAAGAGTGGCATATAATACCCGCCCTAGAAATCGATAGAGATTTAATAGGGCAGCCAGAAATATAGGGTCAGAATATTTAAAAAATCTAAGCGAAAATTTTATTAGAGAAACATTTTGTGAATTTGGGAACGCTGTTTTGAAATTTTACCACAGAAACTGTCATACTACACTTATATATGACCATATCATTAATTTGAGAATGTTATTAGAAAATGTTTTGAAAATTTTGTACATTACTTTACATTACGTTTTACTATCAGTGTGTATCATCATGGCGAAACCTGCTCCTGCGGAAAAAATTGCAACTGCTCCCCCTCGTCGTTTGAAACCCATAGATGATGCCTGAGAGGTTGATTTGATGGTTACAATGTCCTTGACAAGCACTGGTATCTTTCAGCTTAATTTTATCTAAATATTCTATCAAAATTAATTTAAAAAAACAGATATACAGTTTTAAAAAAATCTGAAAGTTTACATTACGGCAAAACGGGCTTTTTTTTTAACATTTTCGCTCTTACCATTACTTATTAAATATCATGTTCTTCGCACTTAAACCATAAAATTCAATTCAACAGCAATATTGAAATATAATTTTAAAATGAGCCTATCTTTAGAATTTCCGATACACAGTCTCGCGCGTGGTAAATAAAAATGTGTTTTTTTTACAGTTTTGCCATTGCTCCCTTTGAAATCGCTGAATTTGTTAATCAACAATTCGTTAAAGTATTACAAAATATGAAACAAATTCCAAATTTGGGCTTCCAGATGCCCTGGAGGAGGATTACGTTATTCAAAATTAGATGGCTCTAGGTACCGTTGTTTTAACACAATGCGAGAAGCATACTTACATTTATGCAGATTCTTCATTATTTAATTTCTTTAAATGTAACACAGGGCGATAATATTTGGTGACAACAATTTAAAAGTGATACGGACGTTTATAGTGAAAATGTCAAAACGAAATTACTAGCCCTTCTGAGCTAACCCTCCTTTGAGCTTATAATACTCAGATGTGAGTTACGGCCTATTGGTGAAATTTAATTTTATTTTTAAAGTTTATCCAAGTCTATTAATATGTTTATACCAGTGATCTACGAATTGAGTCAATAACAGTCAACGTATGGCTTACCAGTGATGAGTGGACCTTGAGGACCTTTTGTATCCTTTGATTTAATTTATTTTTAATAGGCTACTTTAATATACTACACCGCCCCACAACGAGGGTCATGAATCTGGAAATCACTGGAGACAGATGCGTTTTACGATAACCTTCAATTTACACTTCTTTTAAAAATCTATCTAAATTTTATATACGTTAAATTTGTAATACGTTCATTTGGTTATTTTTATTCATATTTGCAGCGTCGGTATAATTTATTAACGATACATTACATATGCGATATATAGAACCTTTAAATCAATTTGCTTATTTTAAGATACATAACAAACGATGTCCTTTGAAACTGACAAAATCTTCTTACTAAATTGTTTTGATATGAAAAGAATGTGGTTACTTAAATAAGAACCGAAATAAATAGAACTTAACAGAACAAAATGATAATTTTTTCCTTATATATACTAAGAAATCTTTCCTGAGTAGCCGTTATAGTGTCCTAAACTCCCTCGGAAGGACCTCGCAACAAAATCTTTTAAAAGTTTATCTTAAAATACCTCCCGTCCCGGTATGCTCTTAAGAGCATATTCTCAAAAGACCATCCCTAAATTGAAGAAGCGCAGAAAAGTAATTGGAAAACTTGCCCCATAAAAGCCCCAGAGGTTTTTAAGACACCAGTATTTATGTCACTCTATCTGCAACTTTTACTGACAACATAATAATTAAAGTATTGACTCGGTGGTTTTTCGTAATTGGAGACTTTCTAAGCGAGCAAAGAAACATTTAAGATAACCACTCTTTATAATGGTTGTTCCAGATGCTTAAAAGATTTAGGAAATTAAAATTCTGAAGAACGGCAATAACTCGATAGAAACTCCACGAACAGCAATCTGTTCCAGGTCCCAGGGGGACAGTTCTGAATCGAAATTTAACGCCATTAATTTAGGAGGAAATGAAGAAATATTACTGTATTAGTTTTGACTGCAAAAACCAGCGTCTGTTAATCTTTCCGTTCTTGCGGAGAATCACTTCCAATAACTCAGTGGATGAACAGAACATGTGATATAGTTCAGATTTTTGCATGCACTTATATGCTATTAAATACATTGTTTAACGGTTACAGTAACTCGTCAAATGTTCATAAAAATAATCAATTGGGTGTGTATTACAAGTATAATATATTTAACATGACCTTATTTGTATACATTACCAAATTACGATTCAAATGAAGGTGACTGCCAAGACATGAATTAATTAACCTTATATCGAGGAGGTTATTTCCTTCCAAGTTAAGCCATCACACTGAGCCTGATCATCATCCCAGCGGAAGGAACCAGAATATCTGTCAGACCACAACCTAAGGCCGAGATAGCAGAGTAAATAGCATTGCATGTTCTGTTAAACTTGACATAGAATTAAAAAAGCACTACAATTCTTAACAGCGTTGTAGGCGATAATCTATATATTATATAAAGTCTGTGTATTTGGTTGTACTCTAATAACTCAGTCACTACTATAGCTACCGTCACCAAACTTTCTACAATTCTTTTCTGGACCCTGGAAATGGTCGAAGTCCACTTCTTTTAAAAAAAGTCTGGCGTGTACACCACATGACTTCCTGGTACGGAATATTAAATTACACGCATTTTGCATTTCATTTAAGCTTATTAGATTGAATTAAATCTACTTCGTCGATAGCGCATAAACCACAATAGAACAAATGCACTCTTGATAATTAACTATATTAGTTTATCACAGCGACACTCTGCGGCTAGGTTCACTTACCAGCGTCACATCTCATTCATTTTATAATTCAGGATGCACAAAAATTTTGTATATCATCTGAAGAATTACCTAATCGTCGCCACATGTTCTATTCAAATACTACAATAAAACTAAAACGACGTGTAAAGGGAATTAAACAAGAAAACAAAAAAAGAAACAGTTTTTCACAGACAATTCAGTATTTCTCATTCAATTAATTCAGTTCTCAGTTCGCGGAAAGGCAAAAATACATAAAAACTCAAACTATCTGTATTAAAAATTACGAAGTAAATCTTAAACGCTTTTTTTCTCGAATAAATTCCAGAACGGATTAAGCAAGATTTAATTCGCAATAATAAAAGAAAGCGTTATCTTTGTTGTTGCGAAGCTTAGCAGCTCTAGATTGGCAACAAATCCACTATACTGTTAAGTTTCAAATGTGAATAAACATGGCTACTATGTTAAACAAAAAGTAGGCTTAACCACACTTTAACAACCTTTAAATTAATTAAGACAGAATAACACGCCAAACAAGTATTAATATCGAAGTTAAACAGCAAAAATCAACAATCTGATTTTTGTTGTTTGACTTCTAGATTAACTGTTAAATTGTTGATAAATCTGCAATTATTGCATGCAAGTAAACTAAAGGCATAAAAACCTTAACTAGAAGATAAGAACAACATAATTCAATCATTTTTAAAGCAAAAAATGCACAGTTTACAAACATATAAGAATAAAGAAACTGAGCTCACTCAGCCGAGTAACAGAGTGGATATATATATATATATAAAGTATATAAATATATATATGTGTATATATTTATATACTTTCTGTGCGGCCCATTGTAGCCAAAATAAGCGGTGCGCATCTTCATCTTATAGCAGTCCTATATACAAAATTTTTAAGGTTCTGAGGCTACTTTTTTTAGTATGCCAGATACATACATACATAGTACGTGCGTACACACAGACGTCATGAAAAAATTCTCTTCAGAATCCATTTTAAATCAGTTTTATAATTTTTGGGGGAAAAAAAGTCCTTTATTCTGTCCTTACGTACAGATGTCAAGCAAAAACATCGTTAAATTGCATTCCATAGCGGTCAAAATGGATATTTTCCTTGAAATATGATTCCCGAAATTTTTCACTATTACAATACTTCCTTTTTACTTCGTACAAGGAAGTAAAAAGTAAGTAAAATCAGAGATATTAATTAAAAACTCGGGAAAACGATAACTTTTGCCCTCATTTTTGCGAGTGGCAACAGTTTCGCAAGCTGGAGATGAAAATTTGCTTTATTTCGAGAAGCGTTGCCACTATTCGCTTTCAAATTGTAGAGTTTCTTAATAAAAAAATTCTAACTTTTACGGTGAAATGAAAATAGCATTGTCAAATATTAAATACATTATTTCCGATTCCAAAAATTCGCGGGATGCCATTTCGACTGCTCCCATCTTTGTACCACTTGAATCAACCGAGATATTAATTCAAAACTCTGAAAACACTAATTTTCACATTCCTTATCCCGAGTGGCAACAGTCTCTCGCGTTGAAGATAAAAATGCTTTATTTTGAAACGTGTTGGTACTGCTCGCTTTCTAATCGTAGAGTTTTTTAATAAAAAACTTGTTGTAAGTTTTACAAAATCCATACATATAAAGAAGAACGCCTGTTTGTATGTTTGTTTGTTCCTGTTATTGATTTCTAATCAGTTATGATCAATGTTTGACACATTTAATCGACTAAAATTGAATATAGAGAAAGTACTGGATGGAACATGAGTTTTTACGACCATTTGATTAGAAAGACGAAAATCATTAAAATCTGCGCGCCAATTGTTGCCGATATAATGAGAGAAAATTAGTTTATTTTTCGATCGAAATATTTTATGTGGGTTCCATATTGCATCAGACGGAGAAATGTATGACTGTGAATCTTAATTTTTACATCATTATTACAGAAGAATTTCAGCGACATAATTCCCTCCGTTATTGGATGCACTACTTTCAATGTAACTTAACTGGCATCGGGCCCTTCCGTAAAATCTTCCATCTTACTAAATTTGTTAGAAGTAGTCAATTGGCGGTTTTTCCTGCGCGTACAATGGAGAGGTATTCAACATCTCTCTTTATCGCGTTATGATTGCATTTAGGATATCTAATCTCGATCCGTTTATTTCCAGTAATTTGTGCACTCGATAGCTAATCACCGTGTATGTAATCTCCATCTATACATACGATGAAGTACCTAAAAATAATGGAAATTATTTTTAAGCATTTATGATGCTATATTTTTTGCTACTTATTTTAGTCACCTTCAAAACAATTTTCACCGTTAGTTAACCGTAGCGTTATCATACGTCTCGGTACTCTGAGCCATTTTGTTTCTTAGTGAGTTTATTAGCTTGAGATCGACTACACAGAGATGAGAACACCGTGTGGGCGGTCCCCGCAAGTCACTGCTTCCACACTTTTACGATAAGTCACATGACATGTTCTTGACATCCCAGACGCAATAACTCGTTCCAGTTCACTGTGCAAGAGACATAACTTCACGACTAGTGTCAGAAGATCTTAGCATTGTGCACCGTGTCTATTGTGAAAGCCGTTGTTTGTCCTCTGATATCGTTCCAGATGTAAAGAATCAGAGGATGTAAAATACAATAGAACAATTAAGGAGGCGTTTCAAAATCAGTCTGAAGATTTAGACGTTCAACTGCTCCTGAACTCTCGAATAGAGAGTCCTAGAAGGCTCCTGAACTCTCGACTAGAAAGACTTAGAATGCTTCTCAACTCTCGGCAAGAGAAGCCTTCGTTAACAGGCTCCTCATGGCACAAGATTCAGTTCGCTAACTGTTCTATGTCCGTGAATTCTATATACATTTGTAAAGCTCTTTTGGTAATTGTAATAAATATCTTTAGAGTTAAAAACTGCAATAAGTGTAGCCCAACTTCACAAATGTACCAATCATAATACGGAGTCCAAATGCGCTACCTGCCGCCACTCAACACAGTGGTAACGAACAACATTCTTCACGCTGATAAAAATAAAAGTTTTCGTCACGTCAGTTTGTCTCAGTTTTCCTTTCTCAAAAGACAATTTGTGAGTTGGAATAGGGAACGAGATAAATCCTTCGTACCTGATTTTTGGTTTTAAAATTCTTTTCTCCATCAATTTTACCTATTTTGGAAACAACTTGCGTGTGTCTGTACTTCTGTGAGAATGCTGAATTTCTTCTACATGGATGGTGATGTGGCTCCATCTGGTTTTCTCGAACGTTCATTGGGAATAAGTTTACGACAGAATTTTAATCATCTTTCCATTTTGCCAATCATTCCCCTATGGGCAAAAATTTTGATGGATTCTTTCGTTATCGTGAAGTTTTGTTAGCACTTGAATATCATAATGGACGCGCATATGACTTTTTTATGGCAGTCCTTGCATATGTTTGCACTTATTTCAAGTAGGCTCTTCGCAGTTTTAGATGTGATAATACCCACTACAAATCAAGAATAGCCTGGAGATATTCTACAAAATTTTGTAAACTTCGAATCATACACCAGCAAACACCGTAACTTCCGGGCATGGAATATTTCAAGGTCTTTGTGTTTATATACCTCAGAAGTATTCCCAAAAAAATCTGTTTGGATGTGTATTTAATATTTGCATTTCTTTTTTTCGTTTTGCCTTATTTATTTTCTCAGTATTTAATTCTATGCTATCATTAATACGATAATTTTGTTGTTGGCAACATATTTTGTTTTACTAGTGAATTTGCGTGAATGTCAACAATATCATATATTATGTTTATTTAGTGTGGAAAAGCTTTCTTAGCCACATTGTGCTGCAGGCATTTTTTCTGTTAAAAATATTTCATGTTTTAGAATGTTAATAAAGTTTGTCTGCAAAGCTCATCCCAAAGTTTAGGGCGACTAACAATATGCAAGTGATAGTCCTGACATGTTTTATGAATATTCCAGAAATTTATACCATAAGCGAAAAGCGGATTTGCTACCTTGTCAAAATTTAAAATGTTCTTTCTAATTGAGTATAAGCAATCACTAGAATATGCTTAAAACATTCTAGAAATAGTTTTCAAAAGTCATAAAATATTTCCTAGGAGCAAGCTTGGAATATCCAAACCACTCGCGAACATTCGAAGAAACTTAAGGCATAATATGGCATAAAAATTACACATTCTTTGGATATTCTGACCTGTGTAAAGCAAACAAATAAAACCTCAAATTATGCGAATTATTTCGTTTCTTTGTAGGGTTACTATTCGTCTGGAAACTGATCCTGCAAATCCTGAAAGTCCTGCAGTTCCTACTAAACAAGTTAACGAAATAGCCCTACGTCTTCAAAACTCACAAATGCATGTGTGCACCACGTGACTTCCTTGTACGGAATATTAAATTATACCCATTTTGCATTTCATTTAAACTTCATTGGATTGAGTTAAACCAACTTCGTCGATAGCGCATAAGCCACAATAGAATAGATACAGACTTTAAAATTCACTACATGTGTTTATCATAGCAACACTCTGGCGCTAGTTTCACTTAACAGCGTTACATCTAATTCATTTTATAACTCAGAATGAACAAAAATTATGTATATCATCTGAAGAATTATCTAATCGTTGCCACATGTTCCATTCAAGTACTATGATGAATCTAAAACGATGTATAAGATATTAAACAAAAAAAAAAGAAAGAAAGAAACAGTTTTTCACAGACGATTCAGTATTTCTCATTCAATTAATTCATATCTCACTGACAAGGCAAAACCACATAAAAACTCAAAATATCTATATTAAAAATTACGAAGTAAATCTTAAAACACTTACCGAAGCTTAGTTTCTCTAGATTGGCAACAAATTCACAATTCTGTTAAGTTTCAAATGCAAAGAAATATGGCTGCTATTCTAAAAACAATTAGGCTCAGCCGCACTTAAACAACTTTTAAATTGTTAATAATTCTACAACTATTGCATGCAGATTTACTAAAGGCGCAAAACCTTACTCGGAGGATAAGAAAAACACAATTCAATCATTTTTAAAGCAAAAACGTGCAATTTACAAACATATAAGGATAAAGAAACTGGGATCACTGAGCCGAGTAACAGAGTGTATGTACATATATTTATAGCCTTTCCGTGAGACCGATTGCAGCCAAAATAGGAGGTACAGATCTACATGTTACAACAGTCCTTCATACAAAATTTCAAAGTTCTGAGGCTACTCGTTTTTGAATTATGCGAGATACATACGTACGTACGTAAGTACGCACAGACGCCTTGAAAAATTACCTCCAGAATCCATTTTAAATCAGTTTTATAATTCGTTTGGGGATAAAAGATTCCTTTATTCTGTCCTTACGTAAAGATGTAGCGCAAAAATATCGTTAAATTGCAGTCGATAGCGGTCAAAATGGATATTTTCGTTGAAATATGATACCTGAAACTTTTCGCGATCACAATACTTCCTTTTTACTTTGCACAAGGAAGTAAAAATAAGAAGTGAGCTGTTTCAATTGTTTTACTGGCAAGTAAGTTTAAAGTATCGGTTAATATCGAAAGAATACCGAAGCAGGAATATCACTTTTAAGTAGAGTTCAGGAGGAATTCTAACAGTGCGATCCGATTTTTAAAAACTCTCCCATTCTAAGTTTACAAATCCTCAGTTTAAGTACTCTCAAAGTTAATTTGCATTTTTATGAGGATTACGAAAGGAAGAATTTATAGTAATATCAAAATCATAATAACTGATTAATTACCATAAGTTTCACTTTAATAAACTCTATAGTATTAATTTTCTTAAATTTTTATTTATAAAGAAGCGATTTAATTTTTCAGCAACATGTTCGCCGTTTATTCATAATAGTGAAAAATGGATCTTGGTTTGCCAATCAGGCTTAAAACAGATGTCGCAGTTTGACAGCCAGAGAAAATGACAACACTAATTATATTATAATACCATTAGCTTCCAGTAACCTACTGTAGCAATGCTATTAATTTAACTTAGCAAAAATAAAATTAAAAAAATCTAAAAGCTTTCAGATTTTGTATTACACCCAAAGAAGCGTTTCTGTAACGTTTTGCGCGTTAGCTTAATTTATTAAATATCATGTTCTTCGCACTTAAACGGGATAAAATTTAATTCAGCAGCAATATCACAAAATATTTAAAAACAGCATACCTTTAGAATTTGCGACTGACAGTCTCGCGCGCTGGAGATAAGAATGTTTCTTTTAGTACAGTGTTGCCATTGCTCGCTTTAAAATCGTTGAGTTCGTTAATAAAAAATTTGCGAAAGTCTTACAAAATATGAAATAGATTATAAAAGAAATTCAAATTTCAAATCTCGGGCGTCCAGGTGCCCATGTTCGAGTGGAGAACTACGTTATTCAGAATTTGATGGCTCTAAGTACCGTCTTTTTACACAATGCCAGAAACGTGCATACATTTATGTAAACTCTTCATTATTTAATTACTTTAACACAGAGCAATTATACAGAGGCTGTTCGCACATTTTTTAGACGATTTTGGTAAGCGGTAATAAAAAATCGTTTACTGCAAAAGACGTAATTGCAATTGTACTGTATTTTTAAAAGTCAAAATTATCGTCTGTGGCTTGAAAGTTTTGTTTTTATTCAAAATGGCGACGTTATCCAAAAACGATGTGAGAGTCATGGTTTTATGATATCTAAAGCGTCGATAGGTAATATCGTCAACAAGAAAGGAAACAAACGTCAAATTGGAGACTCAAGTGGGGCAAAATTTCCAAACAAGTATCCAAGGAAAAAACGAACATCTTCGACTATTGTAAAAGTACGTTGTTTAATGTTAAAAGAAAATCCTCCTAGTCAAAGAACAGTTGCAAAATCATTAAAATGTTCGGTGTCCACCGTAAACAAAATTATAAACGTTGATTTAAATCTTAAGAAAGCGAAAAAACGCAATGTGCATCGTCTTCTTCCAAAGTATATCGCTCAACGCCGACACGCTGCAGAATTCTATATGAGAAACACTTATCCAAAAAAAAAATGGAAAACAATTGTCACAATAGATGAAGCGTGGGTGTATTTAAATGATTGTAACAAAAAAAGAGCCATTTATTATCATAAAAGGGGAGAAAAAACTTTAAGTACATTGTTCAAAGAATCGAAAGAAAGTTTTTCAAAGAGATTCATGATTGTTGCTGGTTTTTCTTATAATGGCAAGTTAAAAATAAAGAGAGTGCAAAAAATGTCAAGATTAACTCCAAATACTATCAGGAATATATTTTATCGCCAATTTTTTTGAATCAAATACCATCGCTTTACCCACAGTGCCATCCATCTGTGAGACTCCATCAGGATAAAGCTAGCAGTCACACATCAAAATCCACTGTAAATTTCCTAAAAGAAATGGAACAAAAAACTGGTACCAAGGTCATACCCTTCACTGATATCCCTACTAAATCTCCCGATGTGTCACCTATGGATTTTTGTGCTTTCAGACTTTTAAAACCCTAACACGTTGTCCCAAAACGTTGTCCCAAAACTAAACGTTGTCCCAAAACCCTAACAGTACTCTGGAAAGCTGTTCGGGAGGAATGGGATAGAATACCTCTTCTGACACTTCAAAAGGTTGAAAACTGCGGTGTCGAAAGATAGTTCAGAATAAAGGATGTCAAATAGAACATCTAAAACACAAGAATTTTATGTAATTTTGTTTTATGAATACAATATACATCGTCTAAAAAATCTGCGAACAGCCTTTGTATTTGGTAGTAACAATTTAAAAAGTGATTCGCCGTTTATAGTGAAAGGCCACAAAATACCGTTTTGAAACTAATAGTCCTCCCGGCCTAGCGCCCCTTTGTGCTAAAAGTTAACCGAAGAATAAGGAGAGTAAAGAAACTTCTGCTCAGTGGCGACAAGACATTTTAATGTCGGTAAACGAGTTTGCCAGTTTCACAAATAAATCGCAAGTATTTTGCAGTAATTCAATAAATAAAGTGTATCACTAGTATCAGTATTTTTCTTTTGATTATGTAACCTTTAGAGAAGAACCTGCAAGTTAGAAAAGATTTCGATTCAGATAAATTTAAAATTTAATAGAAATTTTGCAGGCAATGAACGTAGATGATTTTTTTATGCAATATTAGTACTGTAACAGATAAAATTTGATACTAAAATACTCGTCTATAAAAATGTTAATTTACGCATTGTTGACGTTCCTCGAAAATTTATACTTGAAGAACTAACAAATAAACACCCAGTTTGAAGCAAGACCGTGTAAGATAGAAAGATGAGAATACTTTGAAACAGCGTATAAAATATAAAGAACAAATCCGATTTTTTTTAATCTGATATCGTTTCGTTCTTGACCTCAAACACTGGAATGATGAAAATTGTGGAATGTTTAATAAATCTGGTAAAACAACAGTTACAAAGAAAATGGCGGAATTAACTGAACACATATATGAGAACAAAACAGATGTTTTTGAAAATTCTTTTCGCTTCCTTACGAAGTCCGAAATCGTTGGATCCCATGAAGAACAAACTCTGTTAAATAAGAAAATAAATAAATGTAGTTTTCAAAAACAAATTACTGCCTTTTTAATGCAAGAAAAAAGTGAGAACAAAATATATTAAAGTAGCGTATAATCTCACGATGTCTGGCAAATTAACAAATGTTTTACCTGAGGTTACGTTTTCAACGGCTGGCTTATTTTAATTAAAAAATTAGATTTTCAATTAGGAAACTCTAGCTTGAATGAATTATGTTTTGTGTATCTCTACGCTTTAAAAAATGATTTAAAGTAACGTATAAATAATTAATTATGCAAGTAACCAATGACGTTTTTCAATATATCATTGATAAATACCTACATACGTTTAACGTATCATGTATTATTTGTATGTTTATATACATATATGAAATAATAAAACAAATTTAGAAGTCAAATGACGAACAGGAATTTTGATGTCGTAGAATGCTGTGATGCTGATCCACACTGAATAAGAAATTTGGCAGTCGAGGCAGATTACATCTTTATTTTATTTTCAGTAAACATATTGCGGCCACAAGCAACTTCTCACATCATTTGTGCCTATTTCAAAAAGTTTACCTTTTTGATAACTTTGCAGCAAGAAGAAAACAGCAGACAACAATCCAACTAGGCCGAAGAGTAGCGAGCAAGTGCACTACGCTCAGGGCGACATCCCAATTCAAACTGAGTTGGTTTTGGTGTACAATGTATTTTGTTTGGATAGTTAATACCTCTGTAAAATTATTATTGGTTGCTTCATTTTTAGTTCCATTTACATCTTCAGAATTATGTAAGAGTCATATGACATGGATTAATATAGAAGATGAGGCAGTACATAGAGAGGTTTCAATTTTTAGAATTCAGTAGGCAAATTTACGTTGCTAATTTAATCTTATCGTAGCCAGAGAAAGACTAAATGTTATAAAGTATTTATCCCGTCTTCTTAACATGCCTTCGTGGTGTAATGGTCAGCACACTCGGGGCGTATTTCGAGAGGTCCGTGGTTCGAGTCCCGGCGAGGACATTGCTCACTTTTCATCTCACTTGCTTTCAAAAAATACCTAATGTCTCTGCAAGGGAATAGGTGGCAGAGGATGGGAACACCTGGTGTTTAAGCAAAGCAAACAGCTATACGTCCCACGCCCTTTACTGTATAGAATAGCTTGAACACTCGATTGCAATAAAAAGACTTGAATACTCAAATTTGGCGTAAATAAGCTGGCTGAACTTCAGTGGCGCGCTTTGACGTCACCTAGCAAAGGCTAATGCCGAAAAATGACCAGGCAAAGGAAAATAAAGCTGCAAGAGATAGATACATACAGCCAAAAACTGTATGTATCTAAAACATTTAAAATCTCAAATTAAATGTTCTCTAACTGATTTGTATCATGGGGAGGGCTAACGGAAAAGAGAAGTAATAAAGGTAGAAATTTTAAAAATTGGTTAATGAACATCATATACCTTACAAAGTAAATTTTAAAGCGTTATCGCAAATATAAAACTTTTAGTACGACGCGGACAGAAATTATACTTCGCCAAAAGTACGCATCTAATTACGAAATTATATGACGATCCTGAGGAATAAGAACTTGAGAAAAAAATCACTAAATACTTTCAGCGTGTACACCATAAAGCCTCGGATTCGAGACGGCATGAGAAGATAATCTGAAATTACTTCTGCTTCTCCTTCTGCTGAAATCAAATCCGCTGTTTGGCCACTTGTTCTACAGCATTGCTAACAATTCATTGCTGATAATGAGAATCATTTCAAATACATATAAGTTTGAAATATTATGTGACGCTAAAAAATTTTCATATTTGCTATTATTAATGTTCTTACTGTTAATGGTCAAAGTATGTAAATATGTTTTTTTAAAAATAGTGCATATATTCTCAAAGGTACTGTTCTCTGAAGACATAGCACTGGTATACTAATATCGGCATCGTTATGCTTATCTTATTTAGGTTGCTATTTGAGACTTATAAGGAATTTTCTCCCGTCTTCTTTCTCGGAAGACATATTCTTTATTTTTCTTACATATATTTATATATAAAATACTAATTTTAACTTGTAATGGTTTCTTAAGTTTTATTTTTAATTACTTTTCCCCTTTCTATCAAAGAAATAGTAACATGCTTATAATAAATCTCTCTGAACTGCGTCATTTTAATAAAACTAAAATAAAACTAATCCTTGCCAAATATTTGATTCTTATATAACACTCATGACGCATGTACATAGATAATTCAAAAAGTCCTAAAGTCAATATAATAAATTTGAGAATTAAGCTTTTAACTACCCAAAAAGAATAAAGTAAGCCTATAAATGTATTACTCCTAACCTAATCATAGTACAATCTATGCATTTTTTTTTCAAATTCTCTGCTGTGCTATTGGGTCACCGCTTATATAAAATATTCTATTATAAACATGCGAAAAAAAATAAAAAATATATTTGGTAAGAAACGGGTAGACGCAGCAAAAATACAGTTTTATGCAAATCGCTAAAATTTTCAAAGTAACCAAAAATAATGTTTGAACTCTCTGAACATAGTATTAAATATGACCTGACTGGGCATTTTGTATATGAAGCTTCATTGTCTGTGTTGAATATTTCTTTAAACGAATGGTGGGCACTTGCGTATAACGGCATTGGCCACTTCTAAGGCCAGATGTGGTGACCATTTTATTACGGAGGCACCTAATAGGCAACCCCCGCTACCTCCAATGAAGGGACAGACAATTTTACATCCGTGCCTTCTCCGGGATTCGAACCCGAGCTCTTCAGTATCGCAGTCGGGCTCCCCAAACCATTATACCGTCTGGGCGGCTCTATGTTGAATATTCTGTTATATCATAGGAGAGGCATCAGTGTATGTTATGCAGCAATGGTAAACCCATTTACTTTTAAGTAACCTTCTAAGGCCATTATTTTATTCTAACCAATTATTTTTAGGTTTTCTT
>KK120754.1:254034-280476 GCA_000611955.2 Stegodyphus mimosarum | reverse complement strand
CCTACTGATTTCAGTGTCCTGCCGGAATGCAAACTTGTTATGACGTAGATGCAAATTCTAAACGTGTTTCAGAAGCAGTATTTAAGCTGGGTTTCTAGAGTTGGAAAAGGGTAATAAAGGACTTAGTTCCGAGTTTACTCTGCGCGTTTGAAATTAGCTCTGTAGGCGGTGTTAGACACTTTTCAGTTTATACTGATATTTCTAGGATCGGCTTTGCTGTATGCAGACGATTTAGCGTTAGTTAAACCAAAGAGCCAGTCATTAGACATCTTAATTTACTAGCTATTCGTTACATTCTTATTTTCTGTTAATTTACGTAGCCACAAGTGGTGGTAATTTGTGAGAACGAAAGGCGGTCATCTGTTTTAATTTAGTTTAAATAAAAAGGTCATTTAAAACCTTTCTTCTGCAGTATTTATTCTTTAAGAGATAGCAAGAATTAGCTACTTCGTCTGCGACGTAGAGTCAACATTGTATGATACCTAAGAAAACCTAGGGACTCTGCAACCTAAATTATAAGCTCCTATCCGTATAATATTAAATCATAGTTCTTAAAACTCTATCAAACTGACAAACGCATTTATACAAATCCGTCCGATTTTATGCAAAAAAGTCTTATAAAAGTTTTAAATAACCTTTTTATTTAAGCTTCAATTGAGCAGAAAAATCAACGTGCGCAAGCACTCAAAACTCCGTTATTTTCGGGTAGTATAATAATAAATGAATTTACAAATTAAAAGTATCGTAGCAAGAGAAAGACTAAAAGTTATAAAGTATTTATCCCGTTTTCTTAACATGCCTTGGTGGTGTAGTGGTCAGCACGCTCGGCGTACTTCGAGAGGTCCGTGGTTCGAGTCCCGGCGAGGACATTGCTCACTTTTCATCTCACTTGCTTTCAAAAATTACCTAATGTCTCTGCAAGGGAATAGGTGGCAGAGGATGGGAACACCTGGTGTTTAACCAAAGTAAAGAGGTATACGTCCCACGCCCTTTACTGTATAGAATAGCTTGAACACTCGATTGCAATAAAAAGACTCGAATACTCAAATTTGGCGTAAATAAGCTGGCTGAACTTCAGTGGCGCGCTTTGACGTCACCTAGCAAAGGCTAATGCCGAAACATGACCAGGCAAAGGAAAATAAAGCTGCAAGAGATAGATACATACAGCCAAAAAATGTATGTATCTAAAACATTTAAAACTCTCAAATTAAATGTTCTTTAACTGATTTGTATCATGGAGAGGGCTAACGGAAAAGAGAAGTAATAAAAGTAGAAATTTTAAAAATTTTAATGAACATCATATACCTTACAAAGTAAATTTTAAAGTTATCGCAAAAATAAAACTTTTAGTATAAAGCGGACAGAAATTATACTTCGCCAAAAGTACGCATCTAATTACGAAATTATATGACGATCCTCAGGAGTAAGAACTTAAGAAAAAATCACTAAATACTTTCAGCGTGTACACCATAAAGCCTCAGATTCGAAACGGCATGAGAAGATAATCTGAAATTACTTCTGCTTCTCCTTCTGCTGAAATCAAATCCACTGTTTAGCCACTTGTTCTACAGCATTGCTAACAATTCATTGCTGATAATGAGAGTCATTTCAAATACATATAAGTTTGAAATATTATGTGACGCTAAAAAATTTTCATATTTGCTGTTATTAATATTCTTACTGTTAACGGTCAAAGTATGTAAATAGGATTTTTTAAAAATAGTGCATATATTCTCAGAGGTTCTCTGAAAACATAGCACTGGTATACTAATATCGGCATCGTTATGCTTATCTTATTTAGGTTGCTATTGAAACTTATAAGAAATTTTCTCCCGTCTTCTTTCTCGGAAGACATAGCACTGGTATACTAATATCAACATCGTTGTGCTTATCTTATTTAGGTTGCTATTTGAAACTTATAAGGTATTTTCTCCCGTCTTTCAGCATGCCTCCGTGGCATAACGGTTAGCACACTCGGCGCGTATCTGAGAGGTCCAGGTTCGAGTCCCGATAAGGGCATTGCGCTTTTTTCGTGTCTCCTGCTTCAAAAAACCTAATGATTCTAGTATAACCTTTTGGTTGTTAATCCCGTTATTTAAAAAAAATACTTCAATAACGGTGCCTGTACTTTTATGCAGGAATAACGATGCCTATACTTTATGCATACTTCTGCATAATTGTATCAACATCATTATGAAAAAGGCTTACTTTGATTGCTACAGTTTCATCGAACTGCATGATAAAAAAATGTATTATACAGACACAATAATATAATTCTCACTGTAATGATTAAAAGTATCTCTCAAAGCATACAGATCGGATTCGTTAGCAGTCAATTATCACTCTTACAGCTTTCATTTAAACAGAATTCCATTCACTTAATTATAGAAATACTTGTTATATCAGCTCTGAAGTTTGTTTAACGAACGTAATCGAATGTAAAACGCTACTCGAGGCATAAATATTCCAAACACGCTTCGAGAATTCGTTAAAGGCGATTTCGAGTAAGATGGAACAACTGATGCTGCGGTTGGTTGGAAGCGCCGAAACAGCTCAAAATAGGAATTGGAATATTTTATTCTTATTGTGGATACATCAAGAGCCTATAGGGATCATGTTTGGGAATTGAAAATGGCTGCAGTGTGTAAGAGCAACCCTAATGTTATAAAGTTTTAAATGGTAAATGTAAATGTAATTAAACACTTAATTTCTCTTGTTTGAGATAGGATTAGTGATTTCTGAAATTTTTCCTGGGTTTTCGAAGCTCAGTTGCGGGATAAATAACTTTGTTTATACTAATGAAATTCTTTGATTAGCCTTCAAACCGGAAAATCTGTTTTTAATTCTTGGAAAATTTATAATTAAAAACCTAAGATATCCTGTTCCAAGCTACACTTTGCACAAAAAAAGGAACATTTCTATATCTCCCGTTCTACTGCACCGATTGTCGAAACTTAACTTGCGTTTTCCATGTCTCGAAAGCTCGACTTAAAATATATATTAGATTTATATATGCAGTGTTCTAACACAGATATTTTGACACGAAATCGGACTTTTTCTGAAATAACGTACCAATTTTTATGCACATTTCGATTCTATGACTCAAATTATGCCTAGATATTAAATTTTGTAATTTTTGGTGGAAATTTAAAAATTTATCTTGGCGTATTTTTCAGTTGCGCCAAGAATAATTCACTTAGCGAACTTTTTAATTTATACCGAACTACCAAACTATTTTCCTTTCCTTTTTTTTCATTGTACACAAAGGGAAAAATGTTCATCATTCATACTTTCAAATAATTTTAACAAAGTACGTAAAACACATGCAGCGTTATTCTCGCTTATAACAAATATGCCTAATTTCGAAACGCCCAAATATGTAAATTCAAGTATATCTTCGGAAATTTTGAATAAAAAATTCTAATTTTTTGTGGGTATGCTTAGAAATACATCTACTTTAAGATAATGGTAAAAATTTCATAGCTTATAATTCAAAATGTTTTTCGAAAATTTTATAAAGATATTTTAAAATACAAATTTTAAAATCATAAAAAATTTATTATTTTTTAAATCATAAAAAAGGGGCGATTTTTATTTGGAATGAACCTAAATATTCGAAATGTGAAAGGAAGAATCAAATAAATTTAATAAAAAAAGAGATATTAATAAATATACACCAAATTCAATTAACATTTACGAGCTAAAATTTCGAGAGCTAATTTTTTAAAAACTACTATTCCGATTTTTACAAAAATTGGCACTTTGGCATAATCTGAGTCGTAGAATCGAAATATGAAAAAACATCGGTATGTTATTTCAGAAAAAGTCCGATTTTGTGTGTTACACCCATGTTATCTATACCTATGGTAGAACAATGCTATATATAAGTCTCATATATATCCTAAGTCACGCTTTCGAGACATGCAAATGCAAATTAAGTTTCGACAATCGGTCCAGCAGAAGGGGAGATACAGAACTGTCCCATTTTTTTGTGTAAGTGTACGTAATATACGGCTTAGAAAAATTTCTTATGAACTGCAATATTGCCTCAAACATCCATGAAGATTTTGTATAATATATATATATTGTAACGTGCGTTCACTTTATCAGATAGATATGTATTTAAAAACCAAATATTTTAAATCATTAGGAAATGCGTGTGTGTGTGTGCGTTTGTGTTAAACTGTTCAAAGCAAAAGCTTTATGATGGGGAATGCCAGACCTCTGTCAAGAAACTCTTCACGAGAGTGCGTGGGACAATTAATTTAGCCTCTTATATGTTTATTTCAGTTATAAGATCTTGCTGAAATAATTGGTAAAAACATCCTTAATGAAGCCTTTGTAAAAGTATTTTAAGAATTTCTTTGCGTTACGCTTACATTACGTAAAGCTACCCTGCTAAGATTCATCATTCATGTGTCATGGATTAGATTACGGCAAAGCTCTCGCGTGTATCTCCTTAAGAGAATGGATACCTACGTTCAGGACGTATTGAGGGAAATTGGCTCACATTCACATAACGCATAGGGAAAACCATGAAAACTTCTACGCAGGCGCTACGTTTGTCCTGGCCGAAGTCTTTCCAGGTATTATAGCTGGGCCGCTGATTGCCCTTTATATGTCTTAGAAAACGTTTCCCAATCAACGAAACTTTACAGTGCCTCACATTACTGAATTGCCAAAACTGGTGTTAAAGGACTTGACAGTCACAGAGCCTTTGAGTTTGGTTTTGTTCTTAATAACCATCTAAATTTAATGAACTATCTTTACAACAGAAACCTATCGGTTGACTGACAACCCATAGGTGATCGACAATCCAGAAGTCACCAATGACCATCATTCCGCAGGTCACTCGTGATAAACTACCTTGACCTCTAGAAGTCCTTCGATTTAATTTTATTTTAATAATTTATTAGTCCAAAGGGCAATTTGCCCAGATGGATTATTAGATTCGTTTTGGTATTTTGTGTTAGTTCACTATAAATGTCGGTTCACTTTTGAAATTGATGCTACCAAATATTAGGGCACTGTATTATATTTAAAGAAATTAAATAATAAAGAATCAGCATAAATGGTCGCATGTTTCTTACATTGTGATAAAACAACGGTACCTAGAGACACAAAATTCTGAATTGGACGTTTCCACCAGAATATGGACATGTGGAAGCCCAAATTTGAAATTTGGAATTTGTTTTATTATCGATTTCATATTTTATAAAACTTTAATGAATTTTTGAAGAACAAACTCAAGAATTTCCAAGCGAGCAATAGCCACAATGTACGGAAACAAAAACATTTTTGTCTCCAGCTCGAGAGACTGTGTATCGGAATGCTCATTTTAAAATTGTTTTGCGATATTGCTGTTGAACTGAATTTTATGGTTTAAGTGCGGAGAACATGATATTTAATAAATAAAAGTAACACACAAAACGTTAAAAAACACCCCTTTGGGCGTAATGTAAAATCTGAATGCTTTCAGATTTTTTTTTAATTGATTTAAATATTTTGCGAAGTCACATACCAAACAGTTTCTGTAGTCATCTGTGTGTTGACCACCAGTTACTGTCAATACGTCTTTCGCCGATGACCGAAGTTCTTCACGGTCACCATTGACTTTCAGTGTGGTTTCGTTTCGATAATTTACAATAAGTTGATTGCGTCGTCGCATATCGGGCAACGTTAGCCAATTGATCATCGGTAACCAACTGACGACAATCTTCGCTTTACTTATATTTAAATAATGTGCCTGGATGATATAATTTGAAATATACTAAATGCATATAACGTCCAAATGATAATTTCTGTAACCATTTGTGGGATTACTAGGATTAAATATAAGATCTTTGTAACGCCATACATTGCGTACCTGGTACGGAATCATTTCATTTCACTGCTATGTTTTCATTCTATTATTTCGGCGGTAAAATCTATTACATCAATAAAAATCAGTTTTTCAAAGTATTAACTTTTATACGCTAACAGAAAGCGAAATGATTTTTTTTATTCTGTTTCCTAACACGACTTATTCAATATTTTCCAAGCATTGCGCTATTTTTTCCCTTTCAGATGTCATATATATTCTCCGTCTCGAGTCAATATTTTTCCAAGAGCAGAGAAAAATTGAGTTGTGAATTTAATACAAAAATGACAGGCACTCGGTCACATATCTCTGTGAAATAGTTTGTGAACATTTTTGCTCTCCAGAATATATTAACTGGAATAAAATTTTAAAACCGTTCTTTAGTTCACAGCTAGTGTAGAAGATTTGTGGTTGAAGGAGCATAGAATTTAAAGAAAATTTATGTTGTACTATAAGGTATTTTCTTCCTCCTTTCCGCATGTTATCGTGGTGTAACGGTAGCACACTCATCGCGTCTTCGAGAGGTTCAGGTTCGAGTCTCGCCTAGGGAATTGCACATTTTTCCAATATCCAGCTTCAGAAAAACCTAATGACTTTACACTGGCGCCTGAACTAAAAGGTTATGGGTAATAATTCCTCGCCACCGGGATTTGGCGATTAGATCCTCTAATCCCCAATGCTCACCATCTCTGAAATTACAAAGCTAGATATCTTGCGAAAGTGGTTTAATCCGACACTCAATCCAAACTATTCTGAAGGAAAAGTTGAATTCACGTCCATTGACACCACGTTACTACGAAACTAATGGTGGCAGACTTATAAGGTATTTCTCCCGCCTTCTTGGCATGCCTTCGTGGTGTAATGGTCAGCACGCTCGACGCGTATTCGAGAGGTCCGTGGTTCAGGTCTCGGCGAGGGCATTGCTCATTTTTCATCTAAAAAATACCTAATGTCTCTACAGTGGCGATTAGATCCCCTAATCCCCAGTCCCCCTTTAAAAGGGGAATTATATAAGTTATCTTCTCCCTCCTTTCTGAATGCCTTCGTGGTCTAGCGATAGCATATTCGGCATGTATTCCAGAGATCCAGGTTTGAGTCCCGGCGAGGCATTGAACGTTTTTCATATAACCAGCTTAGGAAAAACCTAATGTCTTTGCAGTACTTAAGAACTACTTTATAATTAAGCATTTTAAAGCCTATGAATGTGTTCGCAGACGTTTCTATCAATAAATCGTAAATAAATTCGTAATTCGCAATAAATCGTATATTTGTATAGTTCCTGTTCTGATTCCTGAAAATTTTCAGATAACGGTCTAACAATTTAAAGAAGCGTTGATGGTAAAAAATTTTGAAAACTTCAAAAATAAGTTAAACATTTTTAAATATGAAATAGTAGACAAATATTTAGCTTTTTGGCTTAAGAAAAAATGGTATTTAGTGTTACCAACTCATAAAATTGAATCGCTGTTGTTCAATAAAATAAAAATTCAATCTACAAAGAATTTCAGTTTCAAAATCTGTGCGTTTGTTTCTCCACGGAACGTAAAGTAGTGCAAAAAGGAAAATCTCATAATGTTAAGAAACTTATTGCCATTTGAATAAAATTGAACTATAGAAATATGTTGAGATATGCGTAATTTGCACGTCACTACAAAACGGAATTATTTTACTTTAGATCCAATATACGCAAAATATAGAGTAGGAAATTTAACAATCCGAATGCAATAGAATGTTAGAAAAAAGTATTAATTTTTTGTTATCAATATTCTATGAAATATCATTTGTTATAATATTATTAAGAAGAACAGATCAAAACCTTTTAAATGATTCAATTTTTACCCTGATGAGAAAAAAGTACTTTCATATTTTCACAAACAAACGCAAAATCTTACAACGAATGGCAGTAATATATTCTCATATTTCTTATCTTTATCTGATTATTTTTCATATTAGCCCAAAGGGGCGTTTCGAAACGACATTTTGCGTCGAATCACTATAATCACTGTATCACTTTTCCAACTATTGCCACCAAATATTATCGCCCTGTATTATATTTAAAGAAATAAATAATGAATGATTTCCATAAATGTATGTACTTTTCTTACACTGTGAAAATACAACAATACCTAGAGCCAGAAAATTTTGACTAACGCAGACCTCCACCCGAATACGGGCCCTTGCAACTGTGACTTTTGGATTTCGAATTTGTTTTATTAACTATTTCATATTTTTAAAACTTTAGCGAATTTTTTATTAAGAAATTCGACGATTTCAAAGCGAGCGGTGGCAATGCACTGTATGGAATAAAATATTTTTTCTCTAGCGAGCGAGACTGCCTATCTAAACTTCTAAAGTTACGCTGTTTTTAAACATTTTTAACAGAAAGGGACGTTAGCCCAAATGCTTTCGAAACGTGTAATATATATATATATATATAAATGAAAGAAAAGCCCCTTTGTGTGTAATATAAAATCTGAAAGCTTTCAAATTTTCTTTTATTACAGACAGAGCTGTAGAATTTTATCGGCTGTTGTTGTTGTGACCGATCTCTATTGTCTCATATCAGAGCAAGCCCTCGAAATTCATCGTGGAAAGGAAACAAGATTACACCTGTCATTGGCAAAAGCCTTGGGCACCATACAGGCGACAGTACGACTTTGCTCAGTTCCGACTTCAATTTTCAAGGAAAGCACCCCGTGGGGGACGGGTACAAGGGTCTATCCCTTATCCTCACCCAGAAACCTCTCGATAGGACGCCGCCTATTTAGCTCGTCGTATATTTAGAGTAACCCCCTGCCACACAGACACTATACATTTACAAACATCCATGCGTTCTCCAGGATTCGATAGGGCTGGTAACGTAGTTAAAGACTATCCCGGTTGGGCGGCAGTTTACTGGTAACTTATGAATCACTAACACTGCTTCTAGATATCTCTGCTCAGAGAAGGAAAATAACAACTGAAAAAATTACAACCTTTGTAGCCAAAAGGTATACTAGTGTATGATGCTAAAAACATCTCTTAGAAGCTATTGTAATGGAGAAGATATTTGTGAAGAATTATCATTTAGATATATTTCGATTTATACCGATTAAATTTAGTATTAGGAAATAAAAATATAAATTTAAACTTAAATAAAAATCAAACTTAAATCAACGTTGGTTTTATCAGAAAACTCGGAATAAGTTTGCTTGTTTAAGAGGCGGGACCTCTTCCCTGTATACTTCGAAATGCATGGAATATTTTAATGAAAGGAACGGTAATTTGAGGCTTAATTTTGCATTCATTTTATGTCTAATATTGGCACTCTTCTCTGAACTATAAAGATAGATAGGTAGGAAAACTTAATAATTGTTGGAAAAGCTTAACAATTTATATTGCAAAATAAACATGTTCAGAATTTTTTTATTATATAAATACTATATTTTATAGAATTTTAGTCTTTTTATAGAAGTTTTTTTATAGAATTCTAATCGAAAGCCTTGTTAATTTACTAGCGTACTTATTAACTCTGAAATATAAAAATATTATAAAAACAGAAAGTGAAACATAAAATTAGCACAGCAAAACCTTGTGTTGGGCGTCGATTTAGTCAATAACTCAATCGATTTTGAAGGCAAACACGTACGGGTCCTTCTTCATCAGCGGCGAAGAAATCTTCAAGACTAGCAGATTCTTGCAGATTTTTTTGCTCTTGATGAAGACGGACTTCTATCGGTCTGCCCTCGAAATCAATCGAATTTTTGATTAAATCCACGCCAAACTCAAGGTTGTGTCTTTGCTAATTTTAGAAAGATATTATATTTTTTCAAATAGCAATGCTCTGAAAACTATCTATTTACAAGGATTTGTTTATATTACTGTCGAGCACTCGATGACTATCTGCCATAAAATAAGGGTACGTTCAGAGAAGCCTTTCATAGAGGACATGGCTTTTATTCAAAGTACACATGGTGTTACAAACAGCCTTATTTTCTAAACAGCGCTTTCTACATTAGGATCAAAAAGCTTTGGTAGTCCTCATGTGTAGAAGATTTCAACACTGCGCATAAAAATGCACATAATCATTATATGTTATAAAAGTGTACAATGCGCGTGCCGCTAAAACTCGAAAATGAGTCCCGGTACGTTCAAGGGAGTTGTATGGTGTGGTAGTCCTCTATGCCCCATTCATGAAGAAGGTTCCCGTTTTTACTTGAAGGGCGTGCTTTTGAAGATATCATAGCTGGAAGTTTCTCCCTCTAGAAATTTCTAGAACATTCCAGAGCCTCACGGAACATTCTGGAATGTCGTGAAATATTCGGAGACAGTCTGAAACGTTCGAGAGCATCTCAGATAATTGTGAAACATTCCAGAACACTCTCAAATGTTGTGTAATGTTCTGGAACATTATGGACCATTCGAATTTTTTTTTTGTATGAGTGAGGCTACCCAGTGATAGGGGTATATAAAGCAAGATCCGTTGTGGGTTCAATCATCAGTTTCTTATCAGTGAAGTGCGATGAATGAATAAAAATAAACAGTGAGGTGACTCAAAGTAATACAGTAACTGAATATAAATCGAAAATAAAGTATGAAAAGTGTGTAGAGTGTACTTAGTGTATTTCTTAATAAAACGTTGATTTGATTTATATTTGATAGAATGCTTAAACATAAAAGAGGAGGAGATTTTGCCAGTTCTGAAGCAAAAAGGCGAAACCAAAAGAACAGCAGAAAAACGAAACAATCGAAGAGCGTGAAGCACGTTTACGTTCCCAACGAAGAAGAATGAGCGCCATGAAAAGCAGAGAAACCGAAGAACAGCAAAATGAACGAATTTAAGAATCAAGAATTTCAACACAATCTTACAGTAAAAGACGGCGAACGCAAGCCACCCGTGAAAATATCACCCTACGAAAAGCGCGGACTAAGACAAGTAAACACTATAACCTAACAAATGAAGCATTCCTTTAAGACCCTACGAAAGAATGTAACAAACACAAACACTTAGTAATCGGAAAAATGGATAACATCGTCCAATTTTGCAGCACGAAAAAAATTCGGTAGAGAAACACCAGGAATCTGTTATAGAAATGGAAAAATTCGATTACCATCACTGGAAGTACCTCCTCAAGAATTTCTACTTTACTTTACCGAGAAACTCCACAATCGAAAGACTTAAAAAAAATGTAAAAGCTTTCAATTAAGCAGCCTCATTGAACACACCAGTGATTTCGGCAACATAGCCACTATGAAAACGAACTCATCAACCAAATTTATCCAAACATTATTCACAACTATATCAATGTGGAGTGACTATTTGAAACGGCAATTTTGGCAATAAAAATAATATTATAGACGATATCAACTTTAATGTTCAAAGCAAAATTCCCGGTGAAGAAAGAATATATAAATCGATTGACACGATGGTAACCGTTGAAGAAAGTGTTAACTTCCCTACAGAATTTTTATATTAGACTACCTTTGATTGAAAGTTGCGACTACTCAGAAATCTCAACTCACCAAAACTGTATAATGGAACAAGGATGATCATTAAAGAGCTATCGAATAACATCATCGACGCCGAACTTATGACTGGAAAGGACAAAGGACACACAGTATTTATCCCCAGAATACCCTTGATATGTGCTGAACTGCCATTCTAATTTCAAAGACTGCAATTTCCAATCAATTTAGCCTATAGGTCTTCAATTAACAAAGCTCAAGAACAAACTTCATCAAACACGATTGCGGCATCAAACACAAACACTCCTGCTTTTCTGCGGTCAGCTTGCTCTATAGTAGGAAATTCGAAAAATTTGTACATATATACCCCGGATAACAAAATGGAAAATGTTATTTATAAACAAGTATTGTAAATAGTTAGAATACGTTTTCAATAAAAAAAATTATCTCTTATATTTTAGAGTTTATCCTTTTATTCCAACTTTGACACAATCTTATATCAACTCCCTGAGCGAAGAAGAGTACACCAGCTAGTAGTCTAATAATTATATAGGAGGTCTTTACAGGATGTGAAGCCTGATCTTTAAGTCAAAAGAATTTCAAGAACGATCTTTAATTTCTTTCCAGATGGAAAATTGACACATATGTGGCCCCAGATACATGCTCTGCGGCAAAAGGTAAGCCTGTACGATATTATTTGATATATTTGATAGCAGAAATATTATTAAATGGAATGAAATAGTACATAGGGGATGCCATGAAAAACCCCCCAAGCAATCAGCTTATTCATCGGGATTTGAATTTGGATCGAGGTGCCAGTGATCAGTTTTGGCGGCCGAGTTAGAAACACATATAGTATGTCTTGCTCTGCGGCAATGCCGCCATGTAATATGGATTAAAGTGTTTGGAATATATTATAACTTTGTAGCATCTATTAGGCTTTTAAAACAAGAAACATGAAAATTCATTTGTACTCTGGCCAGTAATCCACCACCTTAGTCACTGAATCACAATAGAGTATATGGAAACGATAGCACAATATTTTGCAACGTAATAGTTCAAAACCTTTTTAAAACTCTAGATGTCGAAGGAAGGTTTGTAATGATAACAGTGAGCATTTAAATTTTCCCATTCTGTTGAATGAAATAAGAAATCCCATGAAATAAGAGTTTAATTAAATACAAACATTATTTGCAAACACTATTTAATTGCAAAACATTCCTCATTCATAAGCCATACAAAAGAGTGTTCAGAATTCGGATAAATAAAAAAACCGAGATTTAAATGTTTATTTTGCTGACCATAATAAACTACGCCACACAAAAGTATGTTTCTTTTATTTTTTGCTGATTCCCCTTCCTCCTCACGTCTTCATTTAACAAGTTATTTTCGCTACCTCGTCAGACATGAACAGAAAGACATTTCCAAAAAATCTCATAAGCTTACAAAGAAAAGGGAAGTATTTGCTTTTCTTGTATCCTTTTGCTTGTTGTAATTAAATTTATTGATTCCGTAAATACTTTCATCTTTTCCCCTTTATATTATTACCTCTCTTCGTTTCCCATTTGACAAAATACATTTTCGTCTGCAAGTAGGAATAATGTTTTTTCTATATTTTAATAAATCTTAATTTATTAAACAATGATGTTTAAATACTACAAAAGAAAGAACTACGGCACTCAACTATTACTACAGTTTTCTTTTCTTTTTAAATAGCGGTTCTTTATTTATTTACCTGCTTCTACCAGATGTGACAAACACGTAGTTTTCATCTTGAAACCAAGTAAATTTAAATTAGTCTTTGAATTATTTTGCTTGTTATAGAAAAGTTTGTATATTTCGAAGAAATGAAGAAATGACAGAGGCGTCCCTTTTGGCAAGTAAAAATACTGTCTTTTTATTTTAACAGAGATTTCTCATATCGATGTTAGACTATGCTTAGCGGAGAGGCTGTGAAATTTTTTAGAGTGCAATGTTACGTTAGAAGACATCATATTGACATGTGGGTTCTATCATCTAAAATCATCTATGCGACATCATACATGACATGTCGCATATATGATTTTAATAGCATAGATATCTACTTCTAGTGTGTTTCTTGCATATAAGAATATATGTATATGCACATTCTTGCGTGCGCACGGGTTCATTATGGAGTGAACGCAGACAGAAACGATGATAGCTTGATAAAATTTATTTTTATAAAAACTTTACAATTCTAGAACTTTTCACAAAAATACTCGTACAGCGCTGCTCAATATGACTGACCACAATCAGTAGTTACCACTTGTGATCTACTAAGAACGTTAAAGAGAACGCAGTGCAAAGAACGTTTAGAAAAGGCGAAACTCCTACGAAGATCTCACAATACTCCCAACTCACTGAACCAAATAACTGAGGATCTGTTGATTTCTCGGATCTTGTAGAGTTTCCCCACGGCAGCCGAAAACCTTCCACTCCTTGAAATTACTGTACGGCATATGAGAGCCAGATACGGTTGCAGTTACACATAAGGTCAATTACATTTATTCAATCACAATACCAGTTACAGTTTTACAGTGACAAGACCCAAATGTCACCAACTTTAGCTATTTTTAACGATTTTTCCCAAATTTGGCGACAGAAATTAGTCACCCAAACTGTTGCCATCTTGGAGGTTATCTCGCCAATTAAGTGAGTTAGCCATTTACCTCAATGTTGAACAGACTTGCCCCTGTTTTCTTATGTTTTCGGCAGAGCTTCGTCTCTTTCAAGCATTTCATACTGCGTTATACGAAAAAGTATCACAATCTCACATATAATTTCACTAAAATTATTTACATAAATACAAAATTCGTAACAATATTCAGCAAACGAAGTATCTGTATGTGAACAACACTCTATTAAATAATTAAATTATTTGGATGTAAATGAAAAATTAGAGTAACTAATATGTAAGCTTTTGGAAAACTATTGAGAGGAATTTTTGATATACTTCTTACAGCTGTTGAAAGTAAATTAGTGAATAATTTTGTATTGAATTTTTTTATGAAAGTGAAAAACAATGCGTCGTAAAGAGTTCTAAAAATAAAGAATATTAAAAATGAAATTAGAAAAATAAAGAGCATCTATAATTTTACACACTTTTAGATTTTTTAAAATTTTTTCTGGCATAATTTTGTATGGAATAATTTTGCTAGGTGGGTTACTCTGAGTGCCACTGAGCAAGATGTTGCTCTACCTAACACTGATGATTGTCTACTCATAACTCTCATCAGTAACTAGGAACATTCGCGATCAACAGTGACGTCCGGAACTTCATTTTAATAATTATCTATTGCTCCTACGATGCAGATTAAGACAGATTAAGTGGTAATTAGTAAGGCTAAGTGGATTAAGTGGATAATAAGTGGATTAAGGCTAATAAGATTAAGCGATAATTAGTGGCTAAGGTAAGATTAATTACAGATTAAGTGCTAGCAACTGTCACCTTGTTGGTCACTAACGAACAATGGCTTAATGACCTTGAATAACCTCCGGTTTAATTTCATAACAGGAATGTATCCAAATTCTATTATCTCTTCCCATATTGGTGGCAAGGGAATTATCCGAACTCATGAAGAACTTCATGAGTTACGCATGATTAAAAAACCTGAGGGTTACCAATGCCTTTTCGATTATTTTTTTCAATAATTTAACTGAATATTTCTCAGCGTCCCACATCGGCAGCCTATCGGTTGAAAGTAAGTAATTCTCGGTTATAAATCAGTGGTAATAACCCGATGGACTGTTTCTGATAGACATTGGTCTAATTTTATTGTAATAGCATTAATAAACCTTCTGAGGCGTCCTACATCGATTACCAGAAGCTTTGAAGGTCATTTTCGGCTTCATTAGCCCAAAAGGGGTGTTAGTCCGGAACTGGATAATAGTCTCGACACGGGGATTTGCGTTGAATCACTAAAAACAGTTTATCACTTTCAAACTGTTGCCACAAAATATTATCGCCCTGTATTGTATTTAAATAAATTAAAGAATGCTAAATCTGCAAGAATCTATGCATGTTTCTCGCATTGTGAAAAACCAAGGGTACCTAAGCCCGTCAAATTTTGAATAACGTAGCCCTCCACCCGAACATGGGCACCTGGAGCTCCGAACTTTGAGTTTCGAATATGCTTTATTTTCTGCTTTATATTTTGTAAAACTTAAAGGAGTTTTTGTTTAGCAAATTCAACCATTTCAAAGCGAACAATGGCAACATCGTACGGAATAAAACATTTTTATCTCTAGCGCGCGAGACTCTCTGTCGGAAACGAGGAGGTTGGAATAAATGGAGTAAGCATGACTTCACAAAAGTGAAGCCAAAGAACATATCAAAAAGGTGACGCCACGACTCATCATGGCCGCTATACAGCAAAGATACAGATAAGACTTTGAAACGTGTTGATAAATAAAATTATAGACTTCGTGAGCAAGTATCAACGACAGCAGACTCAGAAAAATGTTTTTAGGCATAATTTGCATAAAATACCGTTTTTAGGCATAATTTGCATAAATACACTAGTCTTCCAGGTTTTACCTTGCATTATACGTATGTGTTATAGTTACCATTTACACGTAATACATATATCTAGATTTTAAAAAATTTGAGAAAGTTATTTGCGATCCTTGTGATTTTTCCGCATACTAAGAAGAAAATCTTTTATGTTACGTATTGAAATTAGAACGACAGATAAACGTTGAATGATATATAGCCAACATATAGATAACAACAATTAGAATATAAAAAAAAAACTAACTAGTAGTTCGCCTATGGCAGCGGCCATGATGAGTTGTGACCTCATATCGTGACGTGTCATTGTTTCACTTTCGTTGCACAGCATATATAGAGAAGGTTTATTCCATATTCTAAAGCTACGCTATTTTTAAATATTCTGTGATTTTGCTTTGAATCGAATTCCATATAGCGTAACGCCAAGAACGTGATATTTGATAAATAAAGTAAACGCATAAAACGTTAATAACGAAACGACAAAAGAAAGTTTTGTAAAGTCATCTTAGTAAGAAAGCTGAACATTCATATGATGAACTGGAAAAAGAAAAAAAAAAACAGAAAAATGTGTGTCGACACTTAACGCTGCATCAGGAATTCTAAACGTGCTGCTTTTAAAGTTTCTGTAATTTTACTGTTGAACTGTACGGCGTAAGTGCGAAAAAAATTATGTATAATGATGAAACTAAAAATACAAAAAAAATGTATTTGCTGTAGAGGTAAGTGTAACAGCAGACTGCGATGTCAACGACAGAATGCAAAATCCTTAACAAACCCTTTTGGGGAACCGTTGAAATTTGAATTCTTTCAGATTTTTTTTAAATATATACGCATAATTTGAAATATATTCAAATACTAATTTTTATAAACATTAACAGTATGATTTTAATTAATATAAGAAGTTTCTAGGGCAGTATACACATTTTTTTTTGTAAAATAAAAATTTCAATCTTCTTTATACATTTGATCCAGATCATACATCGCAAGCAGATTCCTTAGAGAACATTTCCATCAAAAGTTAACACAAACGCAGTACACTCTTTTATATTATGGTATTTTAGGAAGAATAAACTGAAATGCATCCCAGTATTATTTCCTCTCTAGATATTTCGAAAAGAGGAGAATCAAATTCCCCGGGCAGTGTCCGATCACAGTTAAATTTTATGGAATATTCTTTTTTGCATTTCAAGTCGGTTCAGCTTTTAGAGTACGATTCTATTACGTTTCGCCTTTCTCTTTCCAGAGTTTTATTTCTCTCTTTTCCGAGCTTTTTGACTGACAGTTCCAAAATATAAATTGTTTTACCTTCGGAAATAAAACAGAAAGTTGCAAGTCCGGTTGGAGGAAAGTACTTGAAAAATGTATTTTATCCGACAAAGTCTGGATGTACAGTCCTATCACAGCTGACAAGAAATGACCGATGATGTAATGCCAGGCTTGTTTATTCATCTAAATGTCAAGTTTTCAGAATTCTTTTTGCTTGCAACTTAAATCGAAAATATAGTTTAAATTACCTATCTTTCGGTTCGAGAATGGCAGCTTTAACTGTAACCAGCCTGGAATGTTATTTTCGATCTTTCAGTTTAAAATTTTTTTTTGGTATTATAATGAATGTATTTCCTTTTGTGTACTCTAGAGTTGCACGTAGACAGAAGTGGCAATTGGAAAATCTTTGGTTCAAATCTCGGCAAGGGTACAGTTGAATTAACATATTTCGTGTCTCAAAATATTCGTTGATCCTTGCACTGAAGCTCGAGCTAAAATGTGATAGATGCTAACCGCCACCATTTCAATTTTATCGCCTGAAACCTGGTTAGCAAATTCAGATCTCAAGTGGCGAAACCACGGTTCGAATCTCGCCAGGGGCACAATTGATTTTTATGCTTTATGGTGCAAAATGGTATTATGGTCCCTAGAATGGAACGCTTAGATTTGCTGTTTAGTTTAATAAATTGTATCAATTTATATCTATGGATTAAAGTAATTACTTACAAAAAAGAAATTAGAATAAATTAGAATTAATAAATAAATATAATTTCAATAAATTAGAATAAAAATATCTGAAAGGTTTCAGATTTTACATTAAGTCCAAAGGAGCGTTTCTTTAATGTTTCGTGTACTCTCGTAGTACTCTTATTTATTAAATATCATGGTCTTCGCACTTAAACCATAAAATTCAATTCAACAGCAATATCGCAAAATAATTTTAAAATGAGCGAAGCTTTAGAATTTCCGATACACAGTCTCGCGTTCTGGAGATAAAAATGTGTGGGTTTTTTTCCTGTACAGTATTGCTCTCTTTGAAATGGTTGAGTTTGTTAATCAATAACTCGTTAAAGTGTTACTAAATATGAAATCGATAATAAAAGAAATTTCAAATTCCAAATTTGGGCTTCTAGATGCTCATAGTCGGTAGAAGATTACGTTATACAAAATTCGATGGCTCTAGGTACCGTTGTTTTATCCCAATGCGAGGAACATATATACATTTATGGAGATTCTTCAGTATTTAATTTCTTTAAATATAACACAGGGAGATAATATTTGGTGGCAACAATTTGAAAAGTGAACCGACATTTATAGTGAACCAACGTAAAATGCCAAAACGAAATTAATAGTTCTTCAGGGCAAATTGCCCCTTTGGACTGAAAAATATTGTAATAGAAGAAAGTTTTGCATCAAGTATGCAACAGGGTGCTGGAAACACCTTTCATTGAAAATCTCTACTATCGTGTACTTCACGCGCATATTTAACATTTAATTGAATGCTCATTAGATTCTGTTGTATATTACTGGAGATGTATTGACAGATTGTTGATTAAAGGTATGCTATTTTGCTAAATTTTATCTTGTTTGTCTTCCTAGCTGTAGAGTCATTATAATATCACGTGTGGCTGTCCTTTTTTTAGCCGTTTAGCCCGAAAGGGGCTACTAGTCTCGAAATGGGAGTTTGTGTTCGTTCAACACAAATGCGTCGTTTTACTTTTCATTCGTGTCTGTTGGAATTCCGAAATATATAAAATACCAATCTTTCACACTGATTCTGTCTGTTGTGTATGAACAAGCTAAGCTATTTGGCAGCAATAGATACAATACTTAAGAAAGTTCGCTTCTTACTTTTGAAATAAATTGATTTAAATAATAAAAAGGAATTTAATTCAGGATCTATCTAATTAAAAATGTTTAATTCTCTCATAGAATGAAGTTATATATTTTTTAATTATCTGTTTTATATTTTGTAAAGCTTGAAGGAATTTTTGCTCAGCAAATTCAACGAACTGCAAGCGAGCAGTGGCAACGCTGTACGGAATAAAACACTTTTATCTCCAACGCCCGAAACACTCTATCCGTATTTCTAGAGATATAATGTTTTTAAATATCTGGTTGTAACGAACGTTTTCGGCCAAAAAACGTTCTTAACAAAACATGAAATCCGTAAATTTAGTGCTGGGAGTAATCAGAATGCAAATCTATGATTTTCTGCCAACGGTTTGGTAGTTTTCCAAAGCTTTCGGAAACTCAATTGGCCGCGAGTCCAAAAATTGATGAACGTCATATCGGACATCCTGTGAAGAATGGAAGGTAGCACCAGCAAGATGTAGCTTCAGGTGTTAAAAAAGGTAGAAAGAAGTCCGAAGGAGCGATGTCGGGGCTACATGGTGGATGTAGCAAAAAATTACATTCGAATCCGCACAGAGTGCAGCAGGAGAATGCAGACACATGTGGTCTTGCATCATTTTGATGGAAAATTACCTTTTTTTGCCCCGGAACTGAATTCGATTATTTCCTTGATAACAGCGTCAATACGGACTAGCACATCTCTGTGCACCTTACTGTCAAGGGTTTTACATTTTTCCAGATAGTCTTTGTGGATAATACCATGGCAATTCCACGAGATACAAAGCATGATCTTTTTGTTAGTCAAACTGAGCTTTGCTGCGCTGCCGACGAGCTTACCGAGCGCGGACCAACCTCCTTTTCGCAGTGTGTTGTTGAAGTAAATCCACTTTACCTCACAAGTGTCGATCCGGTCCATAATTTTGTTCGGTTCCAGTTTATGCGATGCATAGCGCGACTAATTGAACATAGCACTAACGTCTAACTTCTTAGCAAGCTCTTGAGTGGCTGCATATTGATTTTCTTCCAGAAGCTCTCGCAGGCGCATCAGTCGGAGCGGAGCCCTCTGCTTCTTGAATGTCGTAGTGCTTGTTTTTGAACTTTCGGTGCCTGTGTTCACAGTGTCATATGGTACAACATTAGTACTTAAAGCTGTACTCATGATTTCGTGACATTCTGTAGCTGACGTTTTGCAACAGAATTGGAAGTCAATGATGGTTCTAATCTGGTAGAGTGATATTTCAATTCAGACACCTTGTACTTAATGATAATGGCATTTTTTTACAAATTTCACGACACAGTGTTCTGAAGCAAATCTCTTTCTTTCAAATGCCAAAACATATTTGACAAATATGATTAAACATGCCAATGCAAACTATTTGCGCAGACGATATTTTTCTAAGAGCTCCTGTAACTTTAATTAATATTCTGTATTAAATTTTTCTCTCGGTTTCCAGGTATTGGCCCTAAAATCATCTTTTCCTCTAGGTTTACCAGAGAAAGAGATAACTTCAGAGTAATTTTGCAGGCAAGTGTTTCAGTCTTTCCAGTAATATAAGAAAATGGTGTCTTTTTAAGATTTAGATCATATCGCACAAATTGCAAAACAGTCTCACTGTCAATGCGTGCACATGGATTTATTGTCATTTCTCAAAAATGATGATGGCGTCTGACATGACAAAAAGATGGCGTCTGACATGACGTCTCCACGATATTTCAAACCCCTAGTAGCGTTGTAATAGCTAATTTGAGTAATTAGTGCTTATTGCATAATAATTTTACTGGGTACATTTGCTTAATTGAAATTGTGGCCACGCATTATATTTCCAACTGTTTATTTCGTATATCATATTCGTATATTATTTTGCATGGGATGCTGTAGATCTTGTAATTATGAGTCCTTTGAGGTTAGAATTGCAAAGCTAACTGAACAAATCTGAAGATATGTGCGTTGATTAGTCTTAGGGATAGTTTTTATCATCAAACTGGTGACCTGGAAACTTCGTACTACATGGCGAAGCTGTGGAAATTGTAACAACTGATTATGTTCTAACTACTTAGCTAATAAAATTACAACTTCAATAAGGTGTTACATCTGATTTGTGCAGTCCTTTGATTTGGTTTGTTTAATTATGGCAAAACACTTGAGGGCTATCTGCTCCTGAAAACGCCCATACGTCTAACCCATTCGCCGGGATTTGATCTCCGTATCGAACAACCAGTATTCAACGCCTTTACCGCTCGGTCGCTGGTGAGATCTGTGCAGTGAATTATAACCACCGGAATAACTAACCATCAAGCAAAGAGACTACAGAATTAAAATTCTTTAAATTAATTCTACTTCATCACTCATGAATGGTTAAATTAAAGTATACAACATAAAATTACCAGCAAACCTGGATCTGGTTTCCCACAAAGCTTCCTTTTACGAAGGATACAAATTCGACTGAGACTAAAGCTCTCTCACATTGAGAGGTTTCTACCTCTGGTTTAAATAGTACTTCGCTGTACTTCAAAATTAGCATAAGCTGAAACCGCGCGCTTCTTCTGACGGGAAGTTGAAGCAGAGAGGAGATAGACAGATTTAAAGTAAAATAAAACTTGGTTAGTTTAACTAAAACCTTACATACTTCCCGCCAGAATTGCGATAGTTAAACTACTTTGGTCCAAACGAACCATGTTGAAAACTAGCAATTCTAAATAGTCGAAAATTTCACTGTTCTAAACTTAGGCCAACTCTTACAAGGTAATATATGTTTGTGTAAAATACAGACGAAATTTTCTGGAACAACAATCTTCAATATTTTTTTTTCAAGTCTTATTCTTCAAACAGTTTTACTCCTTCCAGCAAAATCTGGAAGGAAAACATTTTTAGTATGACATAATAACAGAATAATTCTAGGTGGTACAAATCCTAATTTTTTTTTTCTGTGTAATTTTGCACACACACATTATCATTCAAGCACAATTAAATTCTTCCCCCCTATGCTCTCTCTCACCGGTGTTGGATGTAAAGCAAACCGCCATTGCGGGTTTTTCTGTGTTCGGGGGTGTTCAACTCTTCCACCTACGATCGACTAACATTAGTTAGAACTTGACATACGAGACCTGAAAAAACGCCCTATAACCAGCTAATCCTAAGGTTCTCACTAACTTTGTGTCTAACACTTTAAGTGTATTTGGTGGAGAGCCTAATTATGACTTGCATTCTAAAATTTCTCAATCTTTAACTTTTCATGCATACATTTCGCAGTTTGCACACAACATTCACATTAATATTGCACTTAGCGTGCATTGCTAGCATAATATTATTTGTTACATTTCATAACACATTAACAATTTCATAGCAATCATGAAATGCAAATAGAGGTTAAATTTCTAAGCTTACAGCAAGTGCTTCCTATTCCTTTTTTAAGGTACTTTCTTCAAATATCGCTTTGCATTGAGATAATAGTCCACAGACTAAATCGTGTTCTTCAATTTTCCCGATTTTTCATTCTAGACATTTTACAAGTCTTTCGACAAAGCGTCATACAAAATCATTTAGTTAACATTTTCTTTTCAGCAATTCATTGCTTTTACAGAATTAATCTATTTACAAACATAAAGTAATTTTAAATCTTTAAGAATTACAAATTCTTTTTAACAAAAACATTTTACTTTCAATATGAGAACTTATCACCCACTTGGCGCAAAACTAAACCTCGCTTGAGGTAAAATCGGCCCTGCAACTTGCAGTACACTAAAAAATTAACTAATCTTTTGAATAAGGAATTCTACTTATCTTATTGTGATCGTCCATCCTTTTCTTGGCCCAATCCTTAAAAGTTGAGTAAGTTGTAGCTTGATTCAGTCTCCTGGATTTTTGTTTTTGGTCCTTGGGAGGTTGCTCATCTCTTTTCCTTTTGAAATTCCGTCGTTGTATCCTCGGCAATTTCCTTTGTAGAGGAGGTTCCTCCGCTGGACGTTTGGTGGACTGGGCCCTTCTCTCCTGGGTCCTTGTTCGTTGCTTGTCCTGGTTCCTGCTGTATTCGGGAAGTTGATTCTCAGGCTGCAATCGACGTTTCTTGCTTCTCAGGCACCTGTCCGATGATTCCACAGTTCTTTTGGATACATTGGGCTTTCCTTGCCCATTCTGCTTTCTTCTCTTGGCACGCTCGTAGTTCCGTTCGTAGATCTGGTCACCTGCATCGTGAGACTTTCTTTTGAATCCACATTTTTGGTTCTTATTTCTACTTTGTTGAGGGGGAGCTTTCTTTTTCTGACTTTTCGATGCCGTTGTAGCTGGTTCCTGCTGTTTTTGCTGAAGTACATCTTCCTGGCTAGTCGATTGCCTCGGATCCTGAAACAAATCTTTAAATATTGGCATTTTATTTCTATTATAGTACGGCTTGATTTGATCCACATTCGCTTTGAGTGTTTGTCCATCATTTCTTTTCAATATAACCACTGCCCCCGTAATTTGTTCAATTATGAACGGGCCTTCAAAACGCGGAAAGAATTTCCCCACCTTTTCTTCTGGGGCATTTGACAAGTTATGCCTCATTTTCAACACTTCATCTCCCACATTGTACTTGACCTCTCTTCTTTTTAGGTCATAATATAATTTTTGTTTTCTCTGGGCCGTTTCTATATTTCCCGTCGCTTCCCGTATCAACTTTTGTATATCACTCATTTTAAATTCTTCTGCCCTTTCCTGTACAAAGAATAGCTTGTCCAAGGGGGTCAGAATTTTCCTACCTAAGAAGAGTTCAGCGGGTGTTTTTTGTGTAGTATCGTGTTTGGCGGTCCTAAGGGCAAATGCAAATTCATTTATATGGCTATCCCAGGTAGAGTGATAGTTTTTCACATAACTTCGAATTATTTTCACTACATTTCTATTCACCCGTTCCGCTATGTTTGACTGCGGACGATACGGGACCATCTTTAGATGACGTATGCCCAGTTTTGCACACATTTCCTCAAACATTTTACTAACAAACTGAGGACCATTGTCTGAAATAACTTTTAGGGGCGCCCCGTATTTTAAAATATACTTATTTAGAATTGAATCTACTACAATTTTTGCAGACGCGCGTTTTAACGGAATTAACTCTAACCATTTGCTAAAATGATCCACTATAACTAAAAGATATCGGCTTTTATTAACTTTACTTCGAGGGTAAGGTCCAAGTAAATCGATGCCTATTATTTGATTTGGGAATTCTGATTTAATACTATTTAGGAACCCGGCCGGGCGGAAATTAACATAATTATTTAATTGACATGTTGGGCACGACTGGACATACGCCCTAGTAAACTTTTGCAGTTCTGGAAAGAAAACTGCCTCGCGAACTCTCTGAACAGTTTTTCTTATACCTAAATGAGCCGAAATGGCACAATCATGCAACTCTTCTAATACATTCAACCTCATGCTAGCTGGGATAACCGGTCTATATTCATGATTCTCATTAGTAGCTTTCGTGTAAAATAACAGTCCGTCAATTATTTCGTAATTTGCGGCCTTATTTCTTATCGGCACAATATGCGGATGACTGAAATTCTCAGGGTCGGCCAAATAATTGTATATATTTTTGAACTCCGGATCTTTTTTGAGTTCGACTATTACTGTTTCACGAGAATCTAATACTTTGGATGTTATCATGGCTATCTTAATTATACTTCCATTTTCATCTAAATTAACTCTGCTTAAAGCATCTGCCACAACATTTTCTTTTCCCGGCGTATGTTTAATTATTAGGTTATATTCCTGTAATTTGAGAGCCCACCTTATTAATCTGGGTGATAAATTTTTTCCAGAAAAGAGTCTAGTGACCGCCGCGTGGTCGGTATATACAGTTACTGGAGAACTTCCAAAGAACACACGAAATTTCTGTACTGATGCTAACACTGCGAGAGTTTCTCTCTCTGTTGCGGAATAGTTTCTCTGGGTTTCATTTAATGTTCGGCTGAAAAAAGCCACGGGCTGACCATTTTGGGAAAGCACTGCACCAATCGCGAAATCTGAAGCGTCCGCTGAAATCTCTAATCCCTTATCCCCTTCTGGAAATTTTAAGACGGGAGCTTGAGTCAATGCGTCTTTCAATTTTTGAAACGCCAAGTTGGCTTCTGCTGACCACGAAAACCTAGCTTTTTTTCTTTTCAACTTTAGCAGTGGCTCAGCTATTTTTGCAAAGTCTTTAATGAAAGCCCGGTAATATGAACACATCCCGAGAAACGACGATAATTTCTTCGCTGTTTTAGGAACAGGATAATTTCTAATGGCTACTATTTTTGACTGATCCGTTTCGATTCCCTTTTGGGAAATTTTAAATCCTAAATAACGTAACTCTTTTGCGGCAAATTTACATTTAGACGCATTTATCTTTAAACCAGCTTCGTTTAACAATGAAAATACTTTTCTTAAATCTTGTAAGTGTTGTTCTAGAGTACTACTCGTAATTATAATATCGTCTAAATATATGAAAGTGCTTTTACCAAGGACTGGTCTTAAGACGATGTCCATACATCTTTGGAACGTTGCCGGCGCGCCGGATAATCCGAACGGCATTCTAAGAAATGCGTACGTACCAGATTTCGTTATGAACGCGGTTTTGTGTACGTCCTCGGGTTTTACCCCAATCTGAAAATAGCCACTCGTGAGATCTAATGTAGTCATGTATTTTGTAGACGAAATATTTCGAATAATTTCTTCAATTATCGGCAACGGATATACAGGATATTTTGTAACTGAATTTAACTTGCGATAATCTATAGCAAAACGCCACCGCTTTGGGTGCGTAATCGGGTAATCATTATTCTTTTTACATAAAACCACCGGACTCGCATATGCACTCGAAATAGGAGTTATTATCTTATTTTTTAACATTTCATCAATATGGTATTCAATTATTTCCTCTTTGATCCTGTCATATCTATATGGCTTTTGCCTAACTGGCTGAGCGTCCCCCGTGCCAATGTCGTGGTTCACCACCTGTGTAAAACCCGGTACATCACTAAATAAATTCGAGAAATTACTTACCAGTCCTTGGATTTTTTCTTTTTCTTCTGCTGGTAAATGTTCCAAGTCCAGCTGCGGGGGCTTATCATTCTTCATTTCAATTGGCTTCATATTTAACGTCAACTCTCCCCCTTTAAAATCAATTTTTGCTTCTGCCAAACTAAAAACGTCCACACCTAGAATAATACACGTTTGCAAGTTTCGCACAATATAAAACAGGATTCTTACCTGTTCGTTGTTGATACGCAAAAACAACGGTACTTTTCCTAAACAGCTACATTTTTCTCCTTGCGCCGCTATGACATCCGTGTTTCTTGCACTAAAAATTCTGTAACGGCGAAAGTGCTTTTTAAAGAATCTTTCCGATACGAAGCTGCTTTGAGCTCCTGTATCCAAGAGGGCTGTCGCCGGTATGTTGTTAATTAGAACTTCAATTTTCGGTAAACTCAAATTCTTCACGACCACGGTGTTTAAATTGATTTGGAAGGA